>JABUQX010012294.1:0-5000 GCA_015478945.1 Trachelipus rathkii
TATTCGGTATGAGTTGATAGTATACTCTCACACCTCATAGTATATATATAATATATATATATATATATATATACCTTTCACTAATCATATATAAAGTATATTTTCTTTTATATACTATATATAGGCTATATATATATAATAATAGCTGCTTTTCATTATAATATATATATATACGGTAATACGGTTTATACGGTATATTATATATAGATATAGTATATATCTTATTATATATATTTTACAATTTATATAATAGTGGTATACGGTATAGTATATATATATAGTACAATAGTATATATATTATATATAGATATATATCAATTACTGGGTATAGTATACATATTTAGATAATGTATAGAATACAGTATAGTATAATAGAAAAAGTTACTTTAATACTGTAATGAATTTACCCTCAACTCCTCAGGGAATAGGGTTCTAGTTAAAGAATACTTGCTGGTTTTAACCTTTATTGGGAATTCTTATTGTCCATGGTAATTTTCTGTAATTTTTTATTATAACTAAGAACAATAAAAATAATATAAAGAACATATATACTTTACTTAAGAACATATAATCATGAGTTACTTAACTTGCAAAAAATTTAATCCCAACGAAACAATCAATAATTGTAGGAGTTCTCCAATCCTTTTATAAGCTTTATGCCTAATAATTTTTCTTTTAACAGTAGTGATAAATGATTATAGTTTCTCACTCAAAAATTTAGTTCGGCAGATAATTTTTTTTTATTAATCTATTATTAAGTTTTTACATTTTATTTTTTATATTTGGGTACATTTGCTTTTAAAAGGTCAAGATCCAGATATATTTAATAATTTTAAAGTCAAAGAAATAATAAAAGATACCGTTGAGAATCCAGGTTATCAAGTTTAATAAAGTTTATCCTTATTATTACTATTGTTTTTGAAAGCTATTATTATTTAATCTATTATTCATTATTATTTTATTATTGATTATTATTATTATTATTATTATTATTATTATTATTATTTTCTTTATTTTCTTTTTCTTTTTCTTTTAAAATTTAAATTTAACACTTATAAATTTAAATTATTAAAATTTAATTCAAATTCAAAATTTCAAAATTCAAATTCAAATTCAAATTCAAATTCAAATTCTAAATTCATTTTAAATTTTTAATTCATAATTCAAATTCAAATTCAAATTTTTAATTTCAAATTTTAATTCAAAATTTTTAATTTCAAATTTTAATTTTAATTTTAAATTTTAATTTACAATAATAAATTTTAATTTTAAATTTTAATTTAATTCTTTATTTTAAATTTAAACATTTAAATTAAAATTTAAATTTACAATAATAAAATTGTAATTTAAATTTAAAATTTTAAATTTAAATATACAATTTAAATTTTAAATCTTTAAATTTAAATTTTATTATGTCAATATTGCATTTAATCAATACTTATATTTAAATTTAAATTTAAATTTAAATTTAAATTTAAATTTAAATTTAAATTTAAATTTAAATTTAAATTTAAATTTTAATTTTAATTTTAATTTTAATTTTAATTTTAATTTTAATTTTTAAATTTTTAATTTTTAATTTTTAATTTTTAATTTTTAATTTTTAATTTTTAATTTTTAATTTTTAATTTTTAATTTTTAATTTTTAATTTTTAATTTTTAATTTTTAATTTTTAATTATTAATTTTTAATTTTTAATTTTTAATTTTTAATTTTTAATTTTTAATTTTAATTTTAATTTTAATTTATTGCATTATTTTTTTTATTTTTTATTTTATTTTTTTTTTTTTTTGTTTTTTTTTTTTTTTTTATTTTTTTTTATTATTTTTTTTTTATTTTCGTCTGCATAATCATTAGTAGTAGTTGCATTAGCACAAGTAGTAATATTTTCAACTTAATTAGGTTAATATGTAATTAAAGGAAGAAAACAAGAAGATTGAAAAGCAAAGTAAAATATACTTTACATGTAAATATATATATTTGAAAAAAAAGAAGATGAGCAGCATAAAATAATAAAATACAAAAATAAATAATTAATTTGATAAAATTGTTAATAAATTTTTACCATGAAGAATCTTTGCAGTTGCTTTTACTAAAGTTGTCATGGAATCTTTCTAAAGATGTTATGAGAATATTAAATTTATATCTGTATTTGTTTTTGCTTTGTTTTTGTTTTCTTTTTTTTCTTTTTTTGTCAGATACTCATTTAGTAAAAAAAATTCAATAATTAATAACTTCGATAAAATTAAACTCTCTCTCTCTCTCTCTCCTCTCTCTCTCTCTCTCTCTCTCTTCTCTCTCTCTCCCTCTTTCTCTTTCTCTCATCCTCTCTCTCTCTCTGTCTGTCTGCTCTCTCTCTCTTCTCGTTCCTCTCTCCTTCTCTCTCTCTCCTCTCTCGATCTCTCTCCTTCTCCTCCTCTCTTCTCTCTTCTCTCTCTTGTGTATAGGGCATTTATTGCTTTCCTCCAGTCTTCTGAAGTCTCTCTCGTCGTTCTCTCTTCTCAGTCGGCTCTCTCTCAGCCTCTCTTCTCTCTCTCTCTCTCTCTTGATTTTTTATATCTGCAAGAGAGACAATAATATTGTTATTATTATTAAAAAGTATGAAAGGAAACTTCTAATTGAACCAAATGTAACAATTACTGAACAATTACTAACGTATAACTTATTCACAATTCCTACTCCTTTACTCGATATTGAAAAATCAAATGAGATTTTAAACCCTTTCATTTCACCTATCCTTAAAACCCTTCAAACTTTATTACTCACTGAAATCAAATATCGCACCAATGTATCAGCGTCTATAGGTCTGTATTTTTTGTTTATATATGTGTGTAAGTATAGGGCTCTGGCCTTGGTCAGCTGATGAGAACTGTGAAACAAAGTTGTATTCGACTGGGTTGTGGTGTTTGTGCATATTTTTTCTATCCAACTTCCATTCACCTTCGATTCACCCATTAAAAGACTAATTCGAGGCCAATTTACTCTTACGAGATTAGTTTTATTCTATTATCGATCTTTATTTTAGTTAAAGTAAATAAAGGATTGTGTCTGTGATTTGTGTCCGAGATTTTAGAAGAAGTGTAATGGATTTTCAAGAAGTGTTGAAAATGAGGAGATAGGAAAGTATTTCTTTATTATTATTATTATTATTATTATTATTATTATTATTATTATTATTATTATTATTATTATTATTATTAATTATTATATATTATTCATTATATTATTATTATTATTATTATTATTATTATTATTATTATTATTATTATTATTATTATTATTATTATTATTATTATTATTATTATTATTATTATTATTATTATCCATCCATTTACATCCATCCATCCATCCATCAGTCCCCTTTCGGCAACCAACAGACAGGGTGGAATTCCCAAACATGAACCAGAAACCGAATAATTTAGTAGAAGAACGTGACCTAAGTTGACAAATAAAGTCCTCTAACATCAACCCCTCATACCTTTAAGTGCGAGATCTTCGCAGCCAAAAATCCACCCTAGAGCTTCATCCGGCGCAACAGATATCCAGTGTGACATATCGTAAGAGTCGGGTTTCATCCCTTGGGACAAGCTCACAACTACGCCCCCCCTTCACAAAACTACGCCATTCACTCTCATACTATATATATATATATATATATATATATATATATATATATATATATATATATATATATAATATTATATTATATATATTATATAATAGATAATATTATTTTATATTAATATAATATATATATAGTATTATGATATATTATATATATATATATTATATATATTATATATAATATATATATTACAAAACTACTACATATATATAATATATATATATAATATATATATATATATATATATATATCATCACTCTCATACTGACTCAATCCACTTTTCCTTTGGTTTCCCAGACTGTCGCTTCCCGACACAATCACCTCTATCTTAACAAAACATCTACCATTCAACCTTTCTAAATAACCAGACCACCTTAATACACTCTTATTTACTCCTTTCTCTACACCACACAAATCTCTTATGCGTTCAATCCTTATTTTATCAATATTTCTCAAGCCTAACACGTTCATAACCCTAAAATTATTCATTTGAATAAACTACACCTTAGATTTCTGTACCTCTTATTCCACACTATAGTTTCACTACCATACATTAACACAGGTACCAACATTTTTAGTTCACTCAAGACTTATTTCACTTGCATTCCTAAAAGATTTAAGTGCACCATCCACCTTCTCACGGCTCACAACTTTCCTACTACAACCAGTATCATCTCTTTCCTTTTCATCCAACGTAATGCCTAAATATTTTAAAATGAGATTCCTGTTATTATTCTTATTACTATCATCTCATCATCATCATCATCATCATCATCATCATCATCATCATCATCATCATCATCATCATCATCATCATTTCATCATCATTACTATTATTATTATTATTAATTTAATTATTATTATTATTATTATTATTATTATTATTATTATTATTATTATTATTATTATTATTATTATTATTATTATTATTATTATTATTATTATTATTAGTAGTAGTAGTAGTAGTAGTAGTAGTAGTAGTAGTAGTAGTAGTAGTAGTAGTAGTAGTAGTAGTAGTAGTAGTAGTTGAAGTAGTAGCTGCTTCTACTGTAATTAATTTTTATTAGTCATTTAAGCCAATTTAAAACATTAGAATAATTATAGCTGCTATAATAACAAGACTAAGTATTATTTTACAAAGGCCATAAAAATAAATAATATATATAGCGTATTGCATTTCATATTTCATATTACTGGTGTGGATGTCTTTTTTATAAAACTGCCAACACATGTCACGTGAGGAGACTATAATCCCCGCTTATATATATATATATATATATATATATATAATATATATATATATATAAACTATATTATAATATGGAGATTTATATTTCTGATATAGATATAGGTAAATGGATGAATTATATATTAT
>JABUQX010012294.1:10000-15000 GCA_015478945.1 Trachelipus rathkii
ACACCTACACTTCGTCCATAAGACACTTTACACTTACACTCACAACTCGATATTTTGATGGGCCTCAACTTTGATGGCCTCACTTTGATGCTCAGCATTGATCCCTCAGATTGATGCCCTTCAGCATCTTGATGCCTCAGCGATTGAATGCCTCAACTTTGATGGATTGAATCGCCGCAGCATTATGATCATTTTCTAACCTTTTTCTACCTATTACCAAGAACATAAGCTAATACTTGATGTACTATCCCCTGTTCATAAGCGTACCATCAGGCGCCGCATGCGCCCTCCGCGCGAAGGCTGACAACCCCGCACCCGCAGGTGGACCGCCGCGTCCCCGCGCCGCGTTCCCGCCCCGCCGCGTGCCCCGGCAGGCGCAATATCTGCCGCAGTATCCCGCCCGCCGCAGTGCAGCCCGCAGGCGCAATATTCCCCGCCGCCGCAAATATATATACTATAAGTCATTCATTTATTTCATACTTAAACATTTCAAAAAATAAATTTCTTTTTCAATATTTTTTTTTTTTTTTTTTTCTTCTACTATGAGTCATTCATTTTTATTTCATACTTAAAACATTTTTATTAAAAAACATTTTCGCGAACTAAAACTGTAACTCATTACAAAGACTATTATTTAACACATAATTTATTAACATCATTATTTTTACTATAATACTTTTACTTAATACTTTTTAATTTATAAATTTTTAAAAATGTAATGTAAGAAGAAAAACATCCAGAGTGTCTGAAATATAATCATTTTATTTTACTTCAATTGTACATAAATATTTTAGTAAAAACATAAACTTTACTTACCTTAAAGCGTATTATCAGTAAATCAATTAGAGGTGTTACCTTAAACACGTTAGCGCGGGGATTAGTTGCTTTTGTTTTACTGCCTTTATGCTTAACTTTTCGGCTTTACTGGCTTTACTCACTGTTACTGCTTTAACTCAATACCATTAATACCTCTAAAGCAGTAAAATCAGTAAATCAAATAGAAGGTGTTACATAACAACAAGGGGGATTAGTATGCTTTATGTTTTACTGCTTTACTGCTTTAACTTTCTGCTTTACTGCTTTACACTTTCTGCTTTACTGCTTAACTTTTCTGCTTTACTGCTTTAACTTATCTGCTTTACTGTTTTAACTTTCTGCTCTTAACTGCTTTAACTTTCTGCTATACTGCTTAAATCATGTTTTACTGCTTTAACTCATATATTGATTAACATTACATACCTTATAAAGCAGTAAATCAGATAGATCAATAGAGGTGCGACCTAACACCAAGGGGGATAGTAGGCTTTTGTTGTACTTGCTTTATGCTTAGACTTTTCTGCTATTACTGTTTAACTGATCTGCTTTACTGCTTTTAGCTCATGTTTTAATGCTTTAACTCATATGTTTTACTGTTTAAACTCATATATTTATTAAACATTTATGTTTTATTATTTTGTTTAATACTTTTTAATTTATTTCTAATTATTATTTTTATTTTTATCTTTATTATTATTTTTAATTATTATTATTTTTATTTTTTATTATTACTTAGTGTATTACTTCATTACCTACTTCTAATTATTTATTATGAAACACCCATACCACACACACACACACACACCACACCACACACACACCACACAACACACACACACACCACACTGTACACTTATACAGCACACTTCACTATTTGCACTTTATACACACGGGGATTAACTATGACACTTACCAAATTATACCATAGACACTTACATTTACACTATATACAACACGCGGTCACACACACACACACTTACACTTACTACACACATTCACTATGGCACTTATTACACACATTCACTATGACACTCTACCATTACCCATAGACACCTCATTTACACTTATACACAGGCGGTCACACACACACACACAACACCACAACACACAACACACACACACACACCACAAACAAACACACACACGCACACTCACTAACACATAATAACGTAATAATTTATTAAAACATTTTATAGTTTTAATTAAACACGTACATTTATATTACTCATTCAAATATAACTAAAATTATTTCAAAGTTTCTTAAAACTTCTATAATAAATCAATCATTATCTTTGAACAAAGAATTTATTATTAACTGTTAATACTTTTTGTTTATAAATTTTATAACTATCAAGTTTTAAAATAACTTTTACTAAAATTTTATGAAATTTTATTAAAAACATATATTTTACGTACCTTAAAGCAATAAATCAGTAAATCAGTAAGGATCAGGCCCTAGCACCCCTCCATTACACCAAGATTATGCCACGTTTTGTTAATGAATTACCTGCTATTACATCATCTTTACATGTAATAAGTATAAAAAGAACAAAATAAGTTCTTCTCATGCTAAGAATAAAGTATTTTAATTAAAATCATTCTAGGTTCTTATTTAAAAATAACAATTATTCACTTACATTTATATTATTCGTTCGATGTTAGCTAAAAATATTTCAAAGTTTTTTAAATAAGAACTTAGAAAGTTGAGGCATCAATGCTGAGGCATCAATGCTGAGGGATCAATGCTGAGGCATCAAAGTTGAGGCATCAAAGTTGAGGCATCCAAAATATACGCAGTGTGTGAGTGGTAAGCTGTAAAGTGTCTATGGACGAGGGTTAGTGTGATATAAGTGTCATAGGTGTTATAAGTGCATAGTGAATGTGTGTATAAGTGTCATAGTGAATATGTGTATAAGTGTAAGTGTGTGTGTGTGTGTGTGACCGCGTGTTGTATAAGTGTAAATGTAAGTGTCTATGGGTAAATGTAAGTGTCATAGTGAATGTGTGTATAAGTGTAAGTGTAGTGTGTGTGTGTGTGTGTGTGTGTGTGTGTGTGTGTGTGTGTGTGTGTGTGTGTATGTGTGTTCTAAATAATAATAACAATAGGTATGAAGTAAATAACACTAAGTATAATAATAAAAAATAAAAATAAATAATAAATAATAATAAAAATTAAATAAAAATTAATAATAAAATAAATAAAACTTATTAAAACATAATTAAAAAACAATAATCGTTAATAATATATGAGTCTTAAAACAGAAAACATATGATTTAAAGCCAGCTAAAACATGAAGCTTTAAAGCAGGTTAAAGCAGAAAAGTTAAAGCCAGTTAAAGCAAGAGTTAAAGCAGTAAAACAGTAAAAACAAAAGCCTACTAATCCCCCCCTTTGGGTGTTAGATCGCACCTCTACTGATTTACGGATTATACTGCATTTAAGGTATCTGTAAATGTTAATAAATATATGAGTTTAAGCAGTAAAAACATATGAGTTAAAGCAGTTAAAGCAGTAAAGCAGTTTAAAGAAGTAAAGCAGAAAGTTAAAAACAGTAAAGCAGAAAGTTAAAGCAGTAAAGCAGAAAGTTAAAGCAAGTTTAAAGCAGAAAGTTAAGCAAGTAAAGCAGAAAAGTTTTAAAACCAGTAAAGCAGTAAAACAAAAGCCTACTAAGCCCCCTTGGTGTTAGTCACACCTCTATTGATTAACTGATTTACTGCTTAAGGTATGTAATGTATTTGAGTTAAAGCAGTAAAACAGTGAGTTTTAAAGCAGGTTAAAGCAGAAAGTTAAAAGCAGTAATAAAGCAGTAACAAAAAGCATAATATCCCCCCTAGCTGTTAGGTAACATCCTCTATTGAGTTTTATGATTTACTGACTTATAAAGTATGTAAAGTTTAGGTTTTATTATAAATATTTCGCTACAATTGTAGTAAAATAAAAATGAGTTATATATCAACACAACTTGTGATTTTTCTTCTTCTGTACATACAATTCGTTGAAAAATTTATAAATTTAAAAAAAGTATTAAGTAAAAGTATTAAGTAAAAATAATGTTATTAAATATATGTGTTAGATAATAGGTCTGTAATGAGTTACAGTTTTAGGTTCGCGAAAATGTTTTTAATAAAAATGTTTAAGTATGAATAAAAATGAATGACTCATAGCTATATTTGAAAAAAATTCTTTGAAATGTTCTAAAGTATAAATAAAAGATGAATGCAACTAATATAGATATATATATTTTCTCATTCGCTCGGAAATATTGCGCCTGCGGGCGCACGCGGCGGGCAGGAACGCGGAAATATTGCGCTGCGGGCGCCGCGGCGGGCGGGTTCGCGGCGGGCGGGACGCGGCGGGTCGCACCTGCGGCGTGCGGGAGGTTCAGCCTTTCGTTGCGGAGGGCATGCGGCGCCCTTGAATGTTTACGCTTATGGAACTAGGGGAAGACATAATATTATTCTATGTTCCTTTGGTATAGGCTTCAAGAAAAGGTTAGGAAAATGTATCAATGTGCCGCATCAATCATCAAAGTTGACGGCATCAATGCTGCAGGCATCAGTGCTGGAGGAACATGTGAGCATCAAAGTTGAGGCATCAAGTTGAGCATCAAAATCGATGTGTGTGAGTGTAAGTGAAGTGATCTATGGACGGAGTTAGGTGTGTGAATAAGTGTCATAGGTGTATAGTTGTCATAGTGAAATGTGTGCTATAAGATGTTCGTAGTGTATGTGTGTATAAGTGTTAGAAAAAGACTAATTAGTAGCGAAAGCATACTAGGCAACTGTAATTATACAACAATCGAATTCCTCATACCTTATAACGCTAGGGGTAGACACCCATATTAAGGGCATTCAAGGCTCAGGGGAGGCTAGAAAAAGGCTTGAAAAAAGTGGCACTCAGTAGGCACTATGTGGCACTCACCTGGTGGCACTATGTAGCACTCACTTGACACTCATTGGCACTCACTATGGCACTCATTGGCACATCTTTGGCATCATTGGCCATCACCTGCACTCACCGGCATCATTAATACTCATAGAAACACTATAGAACATCACTAAGATTAACTTCCTTACGGGGATTGGAAAACCATTCAAAGTTTGAACATCAATAAAGATCTGAGTCATCAAAGCTGAACCAACAATTAGGTACCATCAAAGATGACACCCTCAAAGTTGAGCACA
>JABUQX010012294.1:30000-33321 GCA_015478945.1 Trachelipus rathkii
TGTCACTCACCCTGGTGCCGTGTACCTCCGCTAGCTGTATCTGCAGATGTCGTGCCGTTGTGGTGCTCTCGTAATGTACGCAGACTAAAATCGGTCCTTCCACGGGTTGTCGTGGCCCCTGGGCCTTACTTGTCTCACCGGCGATCATGTGTCAGGGTTTCCTGGTACCGTTGGACCACCCGTGCAATCGTTGTGTGCGCTACACCGAACCGTCGACCAAGTGCCCGGTACCCGTGTCCTTCGGCGTAGAGTGTTGTTACTGCACGCACTGATCTCTTGACAGTTGACGCACTAACTCCTCTCCATGTTTATCTTAGTCGCTTCGTACCGTGAATGATCCCTCGCTTGATTATACCCCCGACATAACCTAACGCCCACCTCTCCCGGTCTAGTTACCGTGGCTTATGGTTTCCTAAATTATCGGGGTGACGGCTCATACTAGCGAATTCTCTGCGGGTGGTTACATAGTTACACTGACTGCTGTCGTGTGTGTTGGTGTGGGGTTTCATAGGGTTAGGGGCCTTCCCTCCTGCGTGTAACAATTTACCCTAATGGTGCGTTATTTTTGACGATTAAGTATATATATAATTATATATATTATTATTATATTATAATAATTAATTTATATATATATATATATATATTATATATAATATATATATATATCGGTTCAAATATTATTATTATATATATATATATTATATATATATATATATATATATATATATTTATATTATATATATATATATATATATATATATATATATATATATATATATATATATATATATATATATATATATATATTATATATATATATATATTATATATATATATATATATATTATATATATATATATATATATATATATAATATTAATAAATATATATATATATATATATAGTATATATATATATATATATATAATATTATATTATATAAATATTTATTTAAATATTTTTAAATTTAGATATATTTAATTATTTATATAATATATATATATATATATATATATATATATATATATATATACGTTGGCATTATATTCCCTTCTCGGGAATCGAACTTATTTTCTCGACTCTACATTCTATAATTTTGAGATAATATTGTTATAATTTTAACTATTAAAAAAATAAAAACTGGTAAGTTATTATTATTATTATTATTATTATTATTATTATTATTATTATTATTATTATTATTATTATTATTATTATTATTATTATTATTTGAATATTAATTATTATTTTATTCATTATTATTCATTATTATTATTATTATTATTTGCAAAAATATAATTATTCCGTTATTAGCATTAGAGTAGTAGTAGTAGTAGTAGTAGTAGTAGTAGTAGTAGTAGTAGTAGTAGTAGTAGTAGTAGTAGTAGCAGCTGTTGTAATGTTATCAATAGTAGTAGAAGTTGTAGAATTTTGAACTGAAGCAGGGTTGTATAATTAAAGGTAAGAAACATTAAAATAGAAACAAAATAAAGAGTTTTTACATGTAAATACATATTTATATATTTATTTTTATTAAAAACAATGGGAAAAATAAAATAAATAAATAGCTATATGAATAATTGAAAATATATTTGCTATCAAAAATCTCAGAATTTAAAATTTTTGTTTACAAGAAATTTTTCTGAGGATGTTGTGAGAATATTTTATTAAATTTTTTTTTTTTTAAATTTATTTTTGGTCAAATGCTCATTTAACAAAAATTAAAACAACTTCATTAAAATAAAACCTCTCTCTTCTCTCTCTCTCTCTCTCTCTCTCTCTCCTCTCTCTCTCTCTTCTCTCTCTCATTCCTCTCTCTCGTCTCTATTTCTCTCTCTCTCTCTCTCTCTTCTCTCTCTCTCTCTTCTCTCTCTCTCTCTTTCTCAATAACAACAACTGATAATAGATTAATAAAAAAACACGAAGGGAAATTTCTAATTAAATCAAATGAAATGGAACAACACTAAAATATTACCAATACTGTTATATTGTATTATATTGTACTATTATATTATATTAAACTATTATATTATATTATATATTCTATTATATTATAAGTATTCGTTATTGCTAAATCAAATGAGATTTTAAACCCCTTTCCTTTCACCTATCCTTAAAAGCTCTCAAAATTTATCTCTCACTGAAATCAAATATCGCATCAATGTCTCAGAGTCCGTGGATTTGTGTTTGCATGTTTGTGAATGTGTGTGTGTGTGTGTGTGTGTGTGTGTGTGTGTGTGTGTGTGTGTGTGTGTGTGTGTGTGTGTGTGTGTGTGTGTGTGTGTGTGTGTGTGTGTGTGTAAGCACAGGTACACAGACGTACGCTCATTTTCGTTTCGTTGTGTTTGTGTACCTTTTATCGACCAACCCTCCTCCATTCACCTTCGATTCACCCAATAAATGCCTAACTCGAGGCCAATTTACTCTTACGAGACCAGTTTTATTCTATTATTGATCTTTATTGTAGTTAAAAGTAAACAAAGGATTGTGTCTGTGATTTGTGTCAGAGATTTTCTCGAGATTTTAGAAGGCGTATAATGGATTTTCAGACACAGTGTTGAAATAGAGGAGACAGGAAAAAAATTCTTAATTTACAATATTATTATTATTATTATTATTATTATTATTATTATTATTATTATTATTATTATTATTATTATTATTATTATTATTATTATTATTATTATTATTATTATTATTATTATTATTATTATTATTATTATTATTATTATTATTATTATTAATGAGAGAGAGAGAGAGAGAGAGAGAGAGAGAGAGAGAGAGAGAGAGAGAGAGAGAGAGAGAGAGAGAGAGAGAGAGAGAGAGAGAGAGAGAGAGAGAGAGAGAATTTTATTTGCACAATTTTATTAAATGAGTATTTGAGCAGAAAAGAAATACGAAAAAAAATAAATTTAATAAAATATTCTCATACCATTCTGAGAAAGATTTCTTGTAAACAAAAAAAAAATAAAAAAATAAAATCAATAAATTTTTCATATATTTAATTATTTTATTATGTATTTATACATTTTACGTTTCCCATCTTTTGAATAAAATAAAATATCTATTTGCATGTAAACAACTCTTCTTCTTTCTTTCTTTACATTTTAATGCTTCCTTCCTTTAACTATATTCAACCTGCTTCAATTCAAAATTCTTAAACTTATACTACTCATGATATCAATACATCTACTATTATTATTACTACTACTACAACTGCTCTACTACTACTATTGATACTAATAATTACAATAAAGAAAATATTTTTGCAATTAAATAAATAATAATATAATAATATAATAATAATAATATAATAATAAA
>JABUQX010012295.1:0-102500 GCA_015478945.1 Trachelipus rathkii
GGAAGAGGAAAAATAGGGGGAGGAAGCAACCAGTAAGGAAGTATACGTGTGATGAGAGCACGGTAACAGAAGTGGAGTCGGGGGGTGAAGGCGAAGTAGATAAAGGAGGACAATTATGGTTGAAAAGGCTAGTGGAACTAGAGAAATCAGGAATGGAGCCAAACTTGGCTGTGAACAGGGTTCTCATTATTTTGGCAGGTGAACTGCTAGAAGTGATGAGGACTTACAGCAGGGCAAATATTAAGGCGGTGAAACCATTGAAATACGGTGAAGAAAAGGTCCAAACGTTCGATGCCTTTATTGAAGACTTCGAGCGCTATGCGAAGGAGCAGCTCGGAAGTGACAAAAACAGATGGGTGGTAGAATTAAGGAACTTTTTGGAAGGTGGAGCATTAAGGATGTATTTCAGCATGTACAGAGCTAAGGTGAAATATGTCACGGTGGTTACAAGGTTGAGGAGCTGGTGCAAGGACGGAAAGGATAGTGAGGTCATGGATCTCCAGAAGGAGTTCTGGAGAATGGAGATGAAGAGGAAGGAGAAAATCGCTGAATTTGCATTACGGATGCAGACAACCTATGAGGCTGCAACTGACGAAGAACAAAGAGATAAAGAGACACTGAAAAAGCAATTTATAAGATGCCTGCCCAAGAAAATAGCAAGACGATTTAAGTTACGGATGGGAGGCGAAAAAGAAAGTCTGAAGGTGAGATGGAAAGATATGGTGAACTGGGCTCGTGACGAGGACGAACTGGATGAAAACACGGAACCGGAGGCTGATACAATTCCGATATGGGCGGCCATCCCTCAAGGAGAAGAAAAAAGGACGTATGCAGACAGGGTGCGGTATGGACAACCGGCACCACAACGTAGTAGTGGACCAAGGGAGTATGATAGAAGGTCTGGTGGACCGAATAGTGGACCAGGGTTAACCCTAGAATGCAGACATGGTTTTTTCGAAACGCACTTACAGACATGGGGTTTAATGGATGGTGCTTGGCTTGTGGGAGCGGTGAACATAGACTGATGGATTGTCCAATAAGAAGAGGACAAGGATTCCAACGTAGGAGTGAAAACAACGAACAGGGACAAGAGACTCAGAGAGTAGTGGAAAGAAAATGTTTCTTGTGTGATGGAGTCGGGCACTGGCGTGACTCTTGTCCGTTAAAAGAACAGATAGAGGAGTTAAAAAAGAACTTAAAACCAATGGTTTCGGGAAACGAACTTGCTCCGCCATCAGCCGGGACGTGTCGGAGCCAGCCACAACAGGATAAATAAACAGGAGGCCCCGGTTATTCAGGACAGGTGGATAATGAATCCGGAGGCAGAGGAGTTTGTTACAGGTCAAGGTGGAAGGGTGATTGGGTCATTGCCCCAACGTATACAAAGGAGACAGAAAAAGGAGGTTATGGAAATAATGTCCGGAGTTTACAATACAACGGGTGATACAGGAATGATGGGTGTTGACAGTGTGAAGATTGCATCTCTGATAAAGTTTAACGTAAAATTGGATGGTGTGGAAATGTTAGCAGCGGTAGATTCGGGATCTCAATACTGTTTGATAGGGAGAAAGGAGCTCGGGAAGATTCCGAATCCGACGGTAATAACCAAGGAAATGAGATTGAGAGGTCTGGGTGATCCTCAACAGAGTGTAGAGTCTCATCAAACAGTGATCTTGGAGGTCACTATTGATGGCATTAAGTACGGACAATTGGAATTTTTGGTTCTTGAGGACTTAAAGGAAGGAGTAATGTTAGGTATGCCTTTCCTGGTGGGAAATAGCATAAAGTTTGACATTAGGGATGGATCAATTAGACGTTATGGTGATAATGGTGTACGAGAACAAGTATACGTAATGGGTGGAACTGAAAACTGTATAAGAACGGTAACAAGGATTCCGGTACATACAACGGAGACAATTGTGATTGATAAGAATAACTGGGTACCGGTTAAAGTAAAATGGAAGTCGAAACAGGTCAAACCAAGGAGTAATGAAGGGCAGTACCGTGCAAAACCGGAGGAGCTATTGGTAGAAGGTAGAGAAGATTGCAAAAGGGGATATAACCACCGATTTAAGGTTTTACCCGGTTTGGTGAAATGGAATGAGGAGGAAGGTACGGTACTGTTAAAGAAATTAATACCGGGGTCCTTAAAGTTAAACACAGGTGAACAAATAGGAATAGCACATTTGCTAGTAGATGAGGATAAATTAAGGAAGTATGGGGTCACAACATGTACAGTAAATACAACGGTACGGGAAGTGATAGAACGAGGAGATGAACAAGAATGGACGAAGGAAAAGTTGAAAGATGAAATTAAATTCATGGAGGAATTACATTCAGGACAGATCGAACAGGTTTTGGAGGTGTTGTGGAAAAACAAAATGGCTTTTAGCAGGAGTGATGCGGACGTTAGTCAAACTGCGATGACCCCATATAAGATTAGATTGCATGATTACACACCAATTTACCAGCGGGCGAGGAGATTTGATCAGAAAACCAATCAGGAGATTGAACAGCAGGTGGAGGAGTTATGTATGAAAGACATAGCTGAGCCTTGCGCAGCGGAATGGAGTTCACCGGTGGTGCCGATCCGTAAAAAGGATGGTACACTGAGGCTATGTGTGGACTATAGAAGGTTAAATCAGGTTACGGAGGCAGATAAATTTCCAATGGCGAATATTCAGGAAACTATTTACGCATGTCATGGGGGTTAGGTACTTTACTAGCATGGATCTGGTTAAGGGCTACTATCAAATGACCTGGCAGAGGATAGTAGAGACTTCACGGCTTTCTCCACGGTGAGCGGACAGTACCGGTTCAAAAGATTAAGCTTTGGCTTAAAGAACGGTCCAGCAGCGTTTCAGCGAGAAATGCAAAGGATAATGACGGGATTTAGTAAAGATAAGGTGGTGGTGTACTTGGATGATGTGTTATTAATGTCAAAAGGTTTTGAGGAGCACTTGCTGCTGATAGACAAGGTACTACAACGGTTTTGTGAGGCCAACGTAAAGATCAAAGTTGGGAAATGTAGTTGGGTGCAAAAAGAAGTAAAGTTTCTTGGACATATAATCAGTAGAACGGGGATCAGGAAGCTTCCGGAGTTCGTAGAACAGGTTGATAAACTGGAGAGGCCAAACACTGTTGGAGAGTTAAGAAGGTATCTGGGCATGATAAACTTTCAGAGGAAATTTATAAAGAACTGTTCGGAGGTGGCAGCACCCCTTAATGCACTAACGGGAGGCAGACGAAAAGATGTGATTGAGTGGACGGAGGAAAGAGTGAAGGCATTTACAGGATTAAAAGAGGGAATGAAGGAATCGGTAGAACTGGCGTTCCCTGACTTTTCGGAAGGAGCGAACAAGCTGGAATTGTTTGTGGATGCCAGTGGTTCTGGTATGGGAGCTGGTCTTTGCCAAAAACAAGGTGATGAAAGGAGGGTTATAGCCTTTAATTCACACTCTTTCAATGCGTGTGAGAGGAATGCGTCAACCATTGAACGGGAGTCCCTGGCGATAAGGTGGGGTATTAAAAGTTTCAGGCCGTTTCTGCTGGGCAAGGAGTTTACTTTATTTACGGACCATCGGCCATTGGTTTACCTGCACAAGATGAAGTTAGTTGACAGTAAGCTAGCACGAGTGTTGGACGACTTGAGTGAATACAGTTTTGAGATACAATACTACCCGGGGAAAGAGAACATCTTCGCAGATGCATGGTCCAGGTGTAACAGGAGTGATGATCAGGGTGAAGCACCGGTAGATCTGGATGTTTTGCCAAAAGGGTTAATCATAGTAAAGGAGGTCCCCGGTGGAGCAGACGCACTGTTTGTCAGCTTGCAAGTCGTTTTGGAGAATGCCCAGGTTAGGAACCTGGAAAGGGATCATAAGGCTTTAAGAGACAACTTAGCAACCACTTTAAGAGACAATCAGAAATTATATGGGATAGACAGACAACAGAAGATGCTGAAGTATTTAAAGGCATTACGGTTACCAGGTAGAGAACCAATACCGGAGGTATTGCTGGTGGCAAGTGACTTGTTTAGGGTAATAGTCTGGTTGCACCATGGTACGTGCTGTTCTGTAAAGTATATTGGACCCAGGGTGAGAGAGGAAAACGACTTGAAAAACGTTCACATACAGGTGAGGGGTGGAACGCACTTTAACCCTTTGAGGGATGATGGTACGTTCAACAGGTGTACGGAAAACGCTATGGTGGACGAGCGTCCAACCCAGGAGGAATCACAGCAGGAAGAAGAGGAGTCAGAGGAGTCAGAGATCGACCGTACAAATGAAGAACTAGGAATTAACTTAATGATGAAGGAAAGAAAGCATGAGTCCCGGTTAAGTTGCAATCATATATTGAGAGGAGTAACTTGGCAAGAAGTTTGTATTGGTGAAGTGCGCAAGTGCGCATTTTTAGACACGGGAGCTGTAATTAGCCTGATCCAGAAGAGTGTGGTTGACGATTTAAACAATTTTGGACATATCTTAAGGAGTTGGGAAGTAGATTTGGTACTAAACGGAGTGGCTCAGGACATTGTGAAATGTAATCAGGCTGTGGAAGTGGAAATTAGCACTCGCTACAGAAGGGTGTTGTTTCCATTGGTGGTGATACCGGACGGGTTTATTCCAGCATTTATGTTGTTAGGAATGAATTACCTGGTGAGGTAGAAGCGCATTGGACTTTGGTGATGGGATAGTGTGTCATGGAGATGGACGCCAGACTGATGTGAGCGATTCATGTCCTTGCAAGGTGAACGCATAAATGTAAGAATTCCAAGTGAAAAAAGAGGTAATTGTACTGTCGGACAGGACATTTTGTCTTCAGGGAAGGTTCCAAGGTGTAGGGAGGTTGAAGAAAAGGTGCAGAATGAAGACAGACTACTAACAAGAAAAAGACGATCCCTATCAAGGATTTTTTAGGTACGGGAATGAACTTCTTGATACACAGGTCAATCTTAGTAACGAAGAATGGACAGGACAGGCTAGTGAGATCTATTGGATTTAAAAGGTGGAGTGTAATGTGTCATAACACACGGAACATGGCACATATTGGAAGGGATAAGTTGTGGAACCTGGATGTCCAGGCCGTATGCCATCAAGAGATTTCATGGTTTGTACAGGAAAGGTTGTCGGACGCCAAAATTGTCCAATGTAAAGAATGCACCACCAGGTGATTATTTCCGCCAATCTGGGAAAACTAGAGCGTCAGGAACCCTTTAGAGCTGGTGGCCAATGTAGAACTGTAATGGCGAATGCCGAAAACAGGGAAAGGAAATGTGGCAATGCTGACGTGGACAATAGATACATTGCAGTAGTGGGCTATGGTGAGCCCTCACAGGGTAAATCGCAAAGTTGTCGGTTGACGCCTCATCGAGCTCGCGAATGTTTACGGCTTTTGTGAGGTTGCATTACAAGGTACTGACGGATAACGGAGTAGAAGTTTAGGAGTGGCAGGTTCGAGGAAATGTTGCGGAATTACGGTATTGGACACATCTACAGCAGTCCTTACAAGCCAGCAAGTAACGGGGCTGTGGAACGCGCCAATAGAACTTTTGCCGAGTTCTTAAGGAACATCATGGAAGAAGGTGCCGATTGGGATACTTCATTGACAAGGGCAGTGTTAGTTTACAATGGTACGAAGCATACGGAGTTGGGAATGTCTCCAGAGGAAAAACTAATGGTGGAAAGGCATGAAAAAGGAAGGGTGATACCAATCCCAAGGAGTCAACAGGAGAAATGGCGGGAAGGACACCCTAACTGGTTACCGTATGCGGTGGGTGTAAGGGTTAAAAGGAAGGTTGTCACGGTTGATAGGAGTTTAGACAAAAAGTTAGGCAAGAAATACGAAGGTCCATTTGTAATCACCAAGGTTATATCCGGAGGAATGTCGTATGACATACAAGGAAAAACAAAGGTAGCTAGGGTACATTACTCGCATTTAAAGGTGTGGGCGGATCCCCCGGAATACCTTAGACAGTATTTCCAGTGTGAGGAGGTGGAACCGGAGGAAAAGGAGTACCAAGGAGAAATAGAAAGGATGGAACAGGTACGTGAAGAAGGTATAGTCCATGTACCATGGTTGGACAAGTAACACAGGAGGCACAAACACCGAAGAAACAAGGAGCAAAAATCAAGGAAGCATGGAGATTGTTAAAACAGATGGCATTACAGGGGGTAACTGGTAAAAGAAGCGTGTCGGTGCAGACAGAGGACCAGGTTGGAGAAAATAAGGGCACCCAAACGGAGAGTGTCAACATGATACTTTCACCGGTGGAGACAAGTGAACACCTTGATTGGTTCGACGAGGTAGGAGTAGATAATGACCAGGAGAGCGCATTTGACATTGAAGCATTTGAGAAATCAATAGGGTTCCCAAAAGACAGTTATACGTTCGGAGTAGGAGTCAGTGATGAGAATAAGGAGGAAACGGATTCAGATTTAGACGAGATAGTAGGTTCAATTGAAAACCTGGAGATGGTACCTACTGAGAACCAAGATACAGATTTTGAGATACACGAGGAAGATCAGGTGGAGGAAGTAGAAGAAGTCAATATCAAGGTGACTAGCCCCGAGGGTTCAGAATATAGGCCAAGATCGATTTATGAAGAGCTTATGGAAGTAGGTGAAGTCCCGGACGCTATGATGATTGGTACCAGTGCTAGACAACAGGAACGGAGGGCATCAGAACCAGAGGATCTGTACAGGGCACCGTTTACAAGGTCGAGAGGATCGGTACCGGAACAGCCAAATGTAATGAGGAGGGTTATAGAGTATGAGAAAAGGACCGAAGCACGAAGGAGAGCATCAACCGGAAGGATGGAGTAAGGTAGAAGGTTGGCGATGAATTTTTTTTTCTTTTTAAGATTGTTGCACAATCTTGGAGGGGGAGTTATATGGCGGAGTGATATTGATATTGATATTGAATCTACCACCTAAATTGAGAGCGGCGTACGCAGACCTAGAAAAATGCTCATTTCTCGTTTATCAAGGATAGTGTAAAGTTATAGAAACCGGTGTGTGAAACTGGAATTGTCTTGAGTGTCTTCAAAAGTAAAAAGTCGAAGTAATTTTCGAGTAATTGGTTCGTGAAACTTACTGGATTTAAGTTTAGTGGAAGTAAAAGTTTAAGATCATCAATTCCCCAAAGCTGGGTAAGTTATCTTTTATTTTGGAAAGTTTAAACTAAAATTGGAAGATTTTGGCTATTTTGTTACTATATTTATGAAAACCGGTCAGAAAGTGAATAATGCGAATTAAAAGCAGGAACTAACGTTAAAATCAGGATTGAGGAGTTGAGAAGGAAAATGTAAAAAGACAGGCCGAGATATTTTTAAATTAGGTTATTGGAGACGGTTATAGGGTTGAGTTAAGGTATTGTTTTATTGAAGTGTTTACCGTTTCTATTTTAGTTATTGGAGACGGTTTATATGGGTTGAGTTAAGGAATATGGTTGTTTTGAAGTATTACGTTACTATTTTATGATTAAGTTACCACTGGTTTGTGCCAAGTCGTGTCCTATTTTGTAAATATTTATAGCTAGTTACTGGATTGCCGAGTTTGTGGAAGAATAGGAAGTAAAGTTACGATGGAATTAAGACACGGAGTACAGGCAAAAGTACGAATGTAGAGTTAAAGGTTTGAGAAGTATAGTGTATGGGCAAGGCGTGAAAGTTTATTATTATTATTATTATTATTATTATTAATTATTATATTATTTATTTATTATTATTATATTATTATTATTATTATTATTATTATTATATATTATTATTATTATTATTATTATTATTATTATTATTATTATTATGTTTTACCTGTATGTTTGTGCGCGAATGTAAGGGCCCTAGCAGATGTGTGTATATATTAGGTTAGGCTTTGCCGTTTTAGGTATTATTATTGATTATTATTATTATTATTATTATTATTATTATTATTATTATTTTTACTGTATTATTTTAATTATTCATTATTAATTATTATTATTATTATTATTATTATTTATTATTATTATTATTATTATTAATTATTCATTAATATTTATTATTATTATTTATTATTATGTTATTATAATTTATTATTATTATTTTATTATTATTTTATTTTCACTGACTTATAAATATATCTGATGGAGGGTTTTCTTTCAAGGGAACCAAACCGGAAACCAAATACTGGGATTTATTTGGCTGAAGCCTGACCCCAACCCCGGAGGGATTTATTTAATTGAAACCTGGCCCCCAACCGCGGAGGGATTACTTAACACTGAAACCTTGACCCCACAACCCGGAAGGAATTTATTTAAACTGAGAACCTGACCCCAACCCGGAAGGATTTATTTAACTGGAACCTGACCCCAACCCGGAAGGATTTATTTAATTGAAACCTGGCCCCAACCCGGAAGGATTTATTTAATTGAAACCTGGCCCCAACCCGGAAGGATTTATATCGGGTTTTAACGGAAACTTGGCATCAACCTGAAGGATTTATACTGGGCTTTTATCTGGAGAGTGGTTCTAATTCGGACCATTTTGGATCGCTTTCACCTGGATTGGGAGGGTGCCTGAGTGTACTCCCCACCTTCACCCGGATTGGGAGGGTACCTGAGTGTACTCCCCACCTTCACCTGGATTGGGAGGGTACCTGAGTGTACTCCCCACCTTCACCTGGATTGGGAGGGTACCTGAGTGTACTCCCCACCTTCACAGGAACTAAAGGGAAGTCTATTTACTATTTATTTTCCCTAAGACATTAAAGTTCCCTTAACATTTGTAACTGTAATCAAGTGACCCAGTTGAGAGGGTGTAATGACTTAGTGACCCTTTTACTTATAATAAATTCACGGTGTTGTTAATATTTCAATACGGAGTTCTAGTTATACTGGTCAGACAGTTTGCCCGGTTGTATAGTGACCCTGATTGTCACAGATATTACTATTTATGTTTTTAATTGATTTATGCTTTTGATTCGTGAACATTTACTGATATCGTACTGGAGTTATTTTTATTTATTGATATTTTAGGGATTTATAATATATTATTTAATTTACTTAGCTTAGTGATTTCTAGTGGGAGTTAGTGGCTAGCCTGGTAGGATCTTATTTTGTGGGATACTGATCGATTTATATTACTATTATCTTGTTTATGCACTGTAAATATATGATTAAAAGACCCGTTTGTCTTATTCCTGGACCCTAATCGGAGATTGCAGAACCTTTGTAGACCTCCCGCGTGTATGGTGGCTCAGACGTAGATTAGTGTGTCGGCAAACAATAATATTATATATATATATCTATATTAATATATAATATATATAAATATATATATATAATAATATATAATATATATATTATATATATATATATATATATATATATATTATTATTATATATATATATATAGTATTACGGTATATATATATATATCCGGTATATATATATCTACGGTATATATATATATAATATTATATATATATATTATATACGGTATATATTATATATATATATATATATATATATATATATATACGGTAATATTATATATACTATATATATACGGTATATATATATATTATATATATAATATATATATATATATCTATATTATATATATACTATATATATAATTAATATAATATTATTATATATATTATATATATATATATATATAATAATATATCAATATATATATATATATTACGGTATATATATATTATATATATATATATATATATATATATATATATAATATATATATATATATATATATATTATATATATATATATATATATATATATATATAACTTTCCCCGAAGGGGGTATTGATTCTTGTTGCGTTGTTATGCTCTTGGTGAATAACCTGGAGCATGGCATAGTGACAAGAATCAATGCCTGGTGGATTCGCCTGTCCCTCTGGCCCCAGCGCTAAGTATGTGCATTATCACAAACGAATTCTTTTAGTCTTCTTTCTGTTTCCTCATTTTTTGAATTATTTATATCTTTGATTCCTCCTCCTCCTCCTCCACACTTTCTATCCATTTTTTTTTTAATTCTCACCCATCAGTCCCTTTAAGTACTTTCCCTAATTTCCCTCTTTCAAGAGGTCCCCCCTTTTCCCCGTCCCATCCCCTTGGGCTATCCGGTGCCTTTTCCGCATGGGTCTTCAGCCCACCTCACACTTCCTCCCCGTGGATGAGGGTACAGGAGAAAAACTGGTCCTTTAGCACGTCTTTGACCGGGCCACCAATTGTAGGGAACCCGAACCTTCAGCTAACCACTATGGAGGCCGTCCTGCACTTTGGTGTATAATCTTGGGCTCTACGTGAAGTTATAAGGGGACGCGCGGTACACGGGGGGAAGGGGTAAACCGGCGTGAAGTTCCGAGATCACATTCACAGCCTACTCCACGGAGTAGGGTTCTGGAGGTTGTGTGGTTCTCTGGCCTATAAACTGTTGCGGGGAGAAGGACTACCCGTCCTTATGAAATATACACCTTTCCATCCCATCCTGTTATTTATTTTTTATGTTTCATTTCTTTTATTATCATTATTGCTCATATATGGAGAGGTCTGAGTTAAATTTTTATGAAACTGGCTTTTCAAGAAATAACGCTTTAAACCAAGAATAGCAAACCAACAGCAACAACAAGAACAACAATTACCATCTGTCAGGTTCCTAGCCTGACACCACCTCGGTCCCTCCAATTATTAGACCAGGTGTTACCTCTTTTTTTCCTACTACACCTGTGTCCTTTGCATAATCTCAGAGCCTGGTATGCACTTGACACCCCAGGTGCCCAAACGGTTGTGGAAATCCCGAAAAGGTGTCCCCCGTCATAGTCATTCTCATTTGTTTACTCCATATGCTGCTCCCCCACCAGGACTGCCAGCTGACAAGACATTCCCAATATATTACTTATTGCGATCCACTACCTTCAAAGCTCTTACTGAGCAAAGAACCATTATTCTTAGAGATTCACTTGAAAAAACTTTAGGAGCTAAAGACCCTACAGCCACGTTAATGAGGAATGGGTCCCTTCTGGTTCAAGCTACTACCCGAAATCAAAGTTCTGTCCTGTCATCCTTAACATCTCTCGGAAACATCCCTCTTATTTCCACTCCTGATAAAATAAGAAGCACATCCAAAGGCACTATTTATTTTTTAGAACAGAAAGACGAAGATTTTTCTGTCATTCTAAGAAATCTACAGCATAAAAGATTTCCTGTTACTAACGTTTACAAATTTTCCCCACGTCGGGACTCACCTGATACCCCAAATCCTCGTTTACTGTTGATCTTTAGCACCCATTTCCACCTACCAAAGTGAAAATTGGGTTTACAAGCTACGAGTGTTCGTACATTTATTCCCCAACCAAGATGTTGCTTTAAATGCCAGCGGTTTGGTCATCCCCGTAAATATTGTAGGGGACCGCATGACATATGCCCAGTCTGCGGAGAAGAATTTCACATTCCCTGTGAAAACACACCACATTGCAAAACACGTGGAGAACCCCACAGAGCCTTTCCTTGAAAATGCCCGTCTTACCTGTGTAACGGTCGGACAGAGTCCAAGCATTTCTTGGTCCTGGTCACTTTTATTGCCTTGAGTATAGGCTTCGGCTGCATTCATTTTTACTGGATCTACATATAGCGTGGAGTGCATTCAAGCAGTTTTTAAATCAAATTAACAAAGGTATGTAATCAAAACAATTATCATAATTAAATATAATAATCGTTTAGTGTATTAAATGTACAAACTTGTGTTAGGCTATATTATTGCAGCAGTGGTAGACATGTGCAGTTCATAAGGCAAGGAATAGCATAGCTCGGATACAAATTAGCTTCGGTTGAGACCGGAATGCCACGGCTTTACTCTGTAGGGCCCCAGCGGAAAGGAGTATCGGTGTGAACACCTCGATTCTGTATTTCTCGGGGTATCCCAGAAATGAGAATGTAATGTAGGTGTAGCATCGAGGCTCCTTTCATAAAACTCAGAGCTTCGGCATCGACCTGTCCAAATTCTGCTAGGCTATTAGAAGGAACTGGTATACTAATACCGATACCGTACTTTGGGACACTCCCAACAAGTATCAGCCAGAGTACGGTACTATGTGTGTACAATGTAGTGCAATTAGATATATCCTGAGGAGAATTTACTAGTATTTTCTCATCAGGATGTATCACATTGCAGTTATATTACCTCCCAGGCTAACTTGTATTTCTCTCTTTTATTTCTAGCCTGGTGTTCAAGTTTTATTCGGGATTGGATCCGGCTATAACAAGGATCCTATCTTGAAAGGTGTGTACAATAAATGTTGATATTTCCCTTTGGAACTTTCAATCAACCCGATTTACACCTGTTTGAACAGGAAGTTTTGGAGTTATGCACTATACAAAAGTTGAGCAGGAGAGATGTCATTCTCCAGCTCAAAGACAAATATCCCACAAGACAATTGCAGCAGCCCAAATGCCTCCGCGTGTTAATCCACCGACTCAACTCCATTCCAGTAGAACTATTCCCCTAAATTCCAACGAAACTCAAGCAGTTACTGCAACCTGCTCGAAAGCATTGCCTATACTACAGACTTCTCAAATAATCCAAAAGCATCCCTTGGTCCAATCTCCCGTTCAAAATGCCATAAACAACTCTACTCCAAGTACTAGTTTTCAACCAACAATGAAACTAAGTTTGTTCATAAAACACAAAGCTTGGAGATGAGTTGGCCAAACTCACGTAAGAGGCTTGCATCTATGTCCCCTAATCCGCCTCCCACTATTACTCAAATTCCTGGAAAAGATGTTCCTAAAAACAAGGAATAGAATAATCACCAAGCTAAAGATTATTCGTTAAAATACAAAGCATCCGAATTTCTAAACCAAAACACAGACCCCAGATGTAAAAAATGCAACTCAAAAGAGACCTCGCCATAAGTCTATTTCTAAGACAAAAGCAATGACTTCAATGACTTGTACCCAAACAATCCCAGCTATCGAACCCACCAATCAACCCTTTGATAGCTTGCAAGATTATTCTAGCTCTTTTGAATCATCCTATAATTCTTCTTCCGAATTTCCTTCTTCAGCACTCCCTAAAGGATTCTGTTTTAGAGCAGTGATTCCCAACCTTTTGTAACTCACGGCACCCTATTTAAGGCTGTGGAATTTTTGAGGCATACTTGCTATAATAATTAATAATAAGTAATAATAATAATTAAAAGTAAGCGTTACCCTCACGAGTCATAGAACCACAAGGGTCAAGAAGCCTGTCCCATCAGGCGGCATCACGCGGACCGTTCCCATACGAACGACAGCCTACAGAGGACGGAGGACCGATTAAGCGGGCTGCTGTGGAATTTTTGAGGCGCATACTTTATATAATAATAATATAATAATAATAATAATAATAATAATAATAATAATATAATAGATTTTAAATTTAAAATATCTATAAAACATACCGTTAATAAAATTTGAAACTGTGTTTATGTTAGAATCATTAATGGAAACTTGTACTTGATGCCTGGAGCACAAATATTGTATGTTAGGTCTTGATAACGCAACATGCATATTTTCCTGAAGATTCAACAATCTATTTTCTTGCATTTTATTGGACCATTGAACAAGAAAGGTTCACAAAAGCGTATGATGTTGAAAATGGCAAAAGAAAACTTGTGGCTTTTTCTACTAGGTTAGTACTTTTGTATGCTAAGCCAAAATTCAGCCGCTGATAAGTCATTCTTCTCAGTTATTCATCAGAAAGAATCAGCGCATGAGATCATTAAATTCGTCTCTTTCATTAGCTGTGAAATCTAGTTCTTCAGGTAAAATCTGCCTTGGATGAAATGGGGAAACAATCATCAGATTCTAACGGAAAGAAAGGAAAGTACTTATCTACTGCATCTTGCAAATTTTGATAAATGATCAAGAATGAGGTCTTTTAGCTTTTCCTCGCCATTACAATTCGAAAATTTTAAAAGGGATGGAAAATTTGAAAAACACTTTTCTCAATTGCAGACTTCCAAGAAGCTACCTTTCTCATGAAACCTTTCATTTCACTGGTTGAAGAAACTGTCGTTTCTTGTCGTCCCTGTAATGAAGAATTTAATACATTTAGTTTACTAAATATATCTGACAGATATGACAGCTGTAAACACCAATCATCATTTTGCAGCAACCTAGGAAAATGCATCATGTTTCTCTTTCTCAAAAAAAGACTTTTAGTTGTTCTTTGAGTGTAAGAACGCGGTTCAGTACGCCGGGATAATGATATCCTCTCCAGCTGTATGAGGTTACATTTTCTTGGCGAGCAGTTCGGCAACTTTAAATGAAGCTGCGAGAGAAGCCTCACTTGTGGTAAATCTCTTCAACATTCTATTACCAACTTTTTCTTGATTCTAATAGCCTTGAAAAATATGAGCCAGGTTTCTGGGATACACCTGGGTGCTTCGTAGCAAGATGTCTCTTAAGTTTGCTGGGTACCATGGCTTAGCGTTTCACCACACACTAAGCACAGGGGACATGGATTATCTGAATCGTTGTTCCATGAAAATCCGTAAGACAAATAACTCTCTAAATACGATCTTTTCTTTAAAAGAAATTCTTTTGATGTTGAAGATCCAGGAATGATAATGTTCAAATTACTCTCACTTAAAGTAGGTGATATAAGTTCGCTCTCCTATTTCTTGAAATTTAGAACATGGCTAGCAGCAACAATTTTAAAACAAAATGGCAAAGCAGTTTTAACATTAACAATAGACATAGATCATAGACTTATAGCGGTCATAGAGACATAAGACATTACTGTCTTACGCCTGGCAGAAGAGACCTTTGTCCTGCAACTTATGTAATATATATATATACTATATATATATTAGTATATAATATATAATAAATATATATATATATATATATATATAATAATATATATATTAAATATATATATATATATATATATATTATTGTATATATATGCTTTATATTATATTATAAATTATATATAAATATATATTATATACTATATATATATATATATAAAATATATTATATATATATATATATATTATATATATATATATATATATATAATAATATTATATATATTTTTATATATATATAAATAATTAGAATATTTACTGAGAGAGGGAGATTAAAGCCTTCTTAAAGAATTTTGCCTAATAAATTGAAAACGTAATTTCATTAAAATCAGGGATGGCAATTTTAGTGATTTTTTTTAAAAAAATCAATGTGATTTTTTTTATTTTTTCATATTCGTAACGTCACCGCGATATATAATTTGTAACTTGCAAATTATATTTCGCGTGACGTTATGAATCCAAAAAATCACTGATTTTTTTTAAAAAAAATCAAAAAATATCACCAAAAATGCCATCCCTGATTTAAAATGGTTAAAGATGTTACAATTAGATTAAAATCACGCGGCACCCCTGACATATCTCGCGGCACACATAAGCGCCGCGTGCACACCGGTTGGGAATCTGTTTTAGAGTATGAAATTGATAATAGCTCTCAAATAAAGCTTGATGTTACGACCTGCTCTCTCTTTCTAATACTTCATGCGCGTCCGAGAGAGGTGAATGGAAAACCGTTCAATTCAACGTGAACACCGCAAACGCTCCAAGCGTTCTGGATCTGTTAGCGGCCTGGAAGGGGGCCCAATGGTCTCCCATCTTAACTCAAATTGTCCAGTCTCTCATAATTACCCGAATGGTGACTTACTGGCAAAATCTCCAGTATTAGACTTTGTCAACCCAACAAATCCTATATCGGATCCCAATATCACAACTCCAACACCTTTTTCAAAAAGATGAAATTTTTCTGGTGACACTTTCCTTCCTCATTTCTATGTAAAACGCCCCATATTCCCCACACATTTCTGAATTTGCTTGCTTAGTAGATACCGATACCGCTTCCATTTCTAAACATGAGCTCTTTGGTTGCTCTTCCAACGATCAACCAAGTCCACACAATAAGATGGACTTGGTTGAAATTAAATTACTTTGCATTCATGGCGAAGCCCCTCCATCAAATAGCACTGAAAACTTGTCTCCAAACCCGGTCGTACAACCCAAATCTCTGTTGTAAGACTATCCTTACAATCAGGATTTATTGCTCCTCCTCGTCGAGACCCACCTCTCAGCCTTTCCTCCCCATCTGAACCCACATCCAACATCCCCCCAGCAACATAGAGACAATTGTCTCAAAAAGACCATCCTCATAATATTTATAACAACATAGCATAGCACCTTCCTTCAATGGAATTCTCGTGGTCTACTCTGATTTAATTATTGGATTTGAAAGTACACCAAACTGATTGCTTGGGCTCCTTTCATACTAATATTGAGAGGAATATAAATCACCGCTAACCTCTAGAGAAAGAGGTGAGAATGAAAAGCGAGATGCAGGAATACTCATTCATAAATCTGCCCCCTATTCTCCAGTCCCTCTTCAAACTAGACTTCATGCAGGGGCAGCACGAATTCATCTGTCCACTGACCTTACTGTCTGCTCGATTTACTTGGCTTCGAGTAGTGAGTTTACTAAGATCGACTTAGCTGGTCTTTTTAAGCAGCTCCCAACTCCGATTGTTATAGTAGGTGAATTCAATCTTCGTCACCCCTTATGGGGCGACTCTGTCACCTCGTCTAAGTCCAAGATCCTTGCTGATCTCCTAAGCCCCATTTCCTTTGAATGCCATAACCCAGGACTCGCAACATATGAACGTTTTAGATACCCAAACTTCTTTCTGCATAGATATTTTCTTTAGCTCCCATTTTCTTATGGATCGCTTCACCTGGTCCCCCTTTGATTACTTATACGGCAGTGACCATTACCCAATAGCCTTAAATGAACTTGCACCGAGCCCAATGTTAAAACCCAATTCCAACTGGTGTTATGACTAAGCGGAGTGGGCTCTTTTTCATTAGGCTACAGCTATCCCACTCTCTCCTTTCAATAAGCGGTTTCTGACTGTTGATGATGCCTTTAACTTTTTCCAGCAAGTTATCATCACGAAGCGGAAGCTTGCATCCCGCGATTTTCCGCAGGTATGCGTTCGGCAACTCCCTGGTGGTCCCAAGAGTGTGCACAAGCTAACCGGGAGAAGAAAAAACTCTACAGGCAATATAAAAGGGCCCGCACTACCTCAAACATGATTATCTTTAAAGCAGCTTAGGGGAGATCTCGCCGAATTAATCGCCAAACAATACTTTCGAACTTATACTTCGACAGTTAACTCCCCAACTCCTTCTTTAGTGTGGAAGTTTGCATAGAAAATATCTTGCCGCTCCAACAACTCTTCACCCACAGTCCTTCGTTACGGGCTTGATATAACTAATACGAACTCTGCTCCAGCAGCTGTTTTAGGTTAGAGTTTCTAGCTACTTGAGCTTTTTCCGCTACCGTGAAGCCTTTCAAAAATTGAGAATTAACACTGGATCGCCAGCCTTTTCAACAGCTTAAGGGAAAGATCATACCTATAACCGTCCTTTCACACTTGCAGAGTATCAAACTGCAGTAGCGAATAGCAAAGATGGTGCCCTTGCCCATACATGATTTCTTACATAATGCTCCGTCATATTCACCCTTCTTCATCAGCGCTTTTGCTGAATCTGTATAACAATCTGGATCGAATCCTCTTTTCCATCTATTTGGACTACAGCTTTTGTAATCCCTATTCCCAAACTTGGGAAAAATCCGAAGTTGGCGGACAACCAAAGACCAATTTCGCTGACCTGTCATACGTGTAAATTAATGGAGAAAATGGTTTCGCCTTCTCCATGTTCTGGAGATTCGCCAGGCTTTTTCAAGCTTTCAGTTTGGTTTCCACAAAAATCGTTCGACAGCGGACAGCTTGTTAAAACTGGATCAGAACATCTGGGAAGCTCCCTCAACTGGTAGGATGGTTCTTGGGTTTTTTTTTTACCTTGAAAAAAACTCATGACACAACTTGGAGAACTGGTGTTCTCCTTAAACTCCACTCGGTCGGTTTCCGAGAACAGCTTCCTCGTTTTTATTAAATGCCTCAAGTCAAATAGATCCATCCAGGTTCGGTGCTCTTCTGTTCTATCACGTCACTTTCCTCTGGATGAAGGTGTTCCGCAGGGCAGTTTTTTAAGTGTATTACTATTTGCTCTCTGATTCAATGAAATCGTTACTTCTATCTCAGCGACGGTCAATTATTCTCTCTACGTTGATGACCTTGCACTATATACTGCCGCTGCCATTCCTTGAACGGCAATTTCAACTAGCTATTTAGAATATTTCACAATGGGATAATTCCCAAGGCTTCCATTTCTCACCCTTGAAAACCTCAGCATTACTTTTTAAGAAAATCTGAATAAAAGAACCTGCCACCTTCCTCCCGCGAACCTAACCTTATATGGTTCGCCCATTCCTGTACTTCACAAGTTAAATTTCTAGGACTCATCCTAGATGACCACTTAACATAGCCACCGCATATTAAACTCCTGGAAACGACTCGTTATCGCGTGCTTGGCCTATTACATCATTTCGCCTCAAAATCTTGAGGAGCTGATCGCAAGTCACCTTTACGTCACTACATCGCTCTAATCCGATCGAAACTGGAGTACGGCTGCGTACGTAGTATATGGTCAGACCTTCCCAACTCTACTACATCTGTTAGACCCCATCCAAAACGAGGCGATCCGTATCTCTACGGGAGCTTTCCGATAGTCTCCCGGGATGAGCCTTGAAGTTGAATCTGATGGAATGCCACTCTCTTCAAAGGGAATCCATCATGTGCACAAGTTTTCTTCGCTTTCAAACCCAAATACCATCTGCTCTAAATACCATCTCCTAGAGATACCTCAGAATTCTCCTTATTGTCTATTTGGAAACACTTTATAACATTCTTAACTTCAACATTCCTTTGCAAAAGATGCTGCCGTTATCTCATGATGAAGGATATACACTTTGGTTATTCCCTGTTCCCACCATTTGTGTGGTCCTGACCCCTCTCCAAATCTTTCCCCCCTGCTGCCTTGTTAAAAGCATCATTCCTCTCATTCTGTAGTTCACGGTGGATCTACTCCAGTGTTCAATTACTGAAGGCTCTAAAACAGGGAACAGTGTGGGTGCATCTGCTGTCTTTCCTGACCGTAGCCTCTCTCATAACGCTTCAATTTTTACGGCAGAATTAATGGCTATAATGATTGCCCTTTCTCGAATTTTATTCCTTAACCAAGACCCTCTTATGTCATTTATTCAGATTCGCTTACCGCCCTCCAGGCGATTAAAGCCCCCTATTCTAAAAGAAAAAACAAAGGTATCCGCTGTAAAACAATTTCTTCGACTACTCCATTCTCGTAAGAAGCATATCATACTATGTTGTTGGACCCCTCTCACGTAGGGGTAACTGGCAACGAAATCGCTGAGAGAGAGGCCAAAATGGCCACCTCTTCTTTTCCAAGCTGTTCAGGTACATCCCGGATTCCATTCGACAAGGTCGCCTCAAATCAACTGATTACTATCCTGCTCTCTGTCAAGACTTCCGGTCTTGTTGGCAAGAGTGCTGGACGAGCGATCAGCAAGGGGGCTAAACTTGGAAATAAAAAGCCGAACATTAGTGAGTGGTCTTTCTCTCACCGATGAAAGCGCTTTCACGAGGTGATACTTGCACGCCTCCGTATTGGCAACACCAAAATCACTCACAGCCACTACATATCATGGGACCCTCCCCCATCTGCAAATTTTACCATCGTCATACCCCGCAATCTGTTCACCATATTTTCATTAAAGTTCCTACTTTATGGTCCATAACACCTAAAAGGTTATCCCATATCTTATCTGAATTCTACCACTTTAACTAACTATTTTTTTCTTATCTTCAAGAACTGAATATTCTTTATATATGATTTCGTTATGTAATACTAGGACTATTTATAAAGTAAGGAAATTTTTTTTGACTGAATATTCGTTTTGCCATTCAAATTTTCTTTTCCATTTAAAATATGTATAAGCCAGGCCCACCCATGGAGATGATTATTCAACCCAGTGTAGCCGTTTCTCTGTGGGCCGTGGTGGGTCCCGTACATTAACTAAAAAAACAATAATTTATATATATATATTTTACTTTATTTACTTATATATATATCATATATATATATATATATATATATAATATAAATTTAATATATTATAATATAATAATATATATATATATATAATATATATATATATATTATATATATATATATTTTACTTTATTTATTTTCAACTTTTTCCCGCGGTGACTTGGGAAAAACTTACTTTTGGGGGCCAGAATTCCATTCCCGAGGGCGTGCAGGTACTCGAAACCTCGTCTCCGACGAAGGATCACGTCATCAGAGGTATGAGGTTTGGTGGGGATTCGACCTCACCAAGTCCCTAAATTTGAAGTTCGATATATTGCTAACATAAACCATACCCCCCTCCCCCCAAAAAATTAGCGGATTCGTCACATGAAATTCACGGTATCTAGTCAACCAGAGATAGTAGAAAGATGATTAATACTCAATCTAAGGGTAAAGATCACGATAAATCGAATGGAATCATCAGATTTAATCTACCGATCATTTGAAACTTTCAAGGAAAAAAAAAAACAGTGGGCTAAGCCCCAGAGTTCAGGTTCAAAACCTCTGAAAACGGTCTTCTAGACCTTTAAAACGGGGTTGTCGTCCTCGAAAACCCCTAATTTGAAGGCTCAGGCGTCTAAAACCGGATGGTGCAAATACAACTTCAGGTTTAGTTAAAATGCTATCAGATCCGCCCTCCATGCTACTTATAAGGAGCTGAGTGAAGGCTAATAATAATAAAGTTTAACAAGACTTTTTTTCTCTCTTATTATGAACATAATTACATTTAAACAGTTTCCAAACCTTACATTAATGAAACGAGCGAATAAAAAAAAATGCATCTGTTATACTTCAAAATTTTCAAGGAAGAAAAATGAATTTGCTTGCTTGAAAATTAAAAAAAAATTTATTTATTAATATATATATATGCAATGTAAGTATTTATTATATATATATATCTATATATATATATATATTATATATATATAATATATATATAATATATATAAAATATATATAATATATATATATAATATATACTATATATAGAAATTCTTAACACACTCATCTCCAGAAAGTTGAGGAACATTTAGCCACATAATTCATAAATGAATACACATACTTAAAGTACACACCCATCTTTAGATAACACCTACAGACCATCAAAACTACTACTCACTATCCCTATGTGTGGGGGAGAAAAGAATTGTCCCACATGGCCGCTATGTGCACTGCTAGCCCTGTCGTCTGTGCGATTGGTAGAAGGCGACTAAGGGACGGTAGGTAGTTGGGTGGCTGCCACTACCACCTATTCTCTTGGCTTAGGAAGTGGCTGATGCATGCCTTCGGAGATGGGTCGTATCGCCCATAAACGGCCTTAATTTTTCCAGCGAAAATTGTAATGAGAATCGTATGGGAACATAGAATGTCAGAGGATATTTGAGGAAAGATTGAGAGATGAGTGATGAATGTATTATAACAAGGCAAATTTTGATTTGCTCGCTGTGACTGAAACAAAGATGAAGGAAACGGTGAATGAGTAGATGTGTAATGTGAGTAGCGAATAGGCAGCCGTAGTGTGTCTGGTAGTGGAAAGAGAATGAACGAGGGGACGAAGAAGAGTATGCCAAATTATGATGAGTGACTTGTTAGTTAGTACAGAAGCTACTGGTTAACTTTGTGTGTGCTGAAGGTTCCTAGTAATTCTACATGGTTAAATTTAAGCTTTGAAAAGGTTGTTAATAGTATGTTGTGGTTTTTCGTGATAGTATTGTGGTCCATCCGAGGGCGAACGCTTGAAGAGAGGACTATTTTTGGGATAATCTTGAATGCATGTTGGATGGGGCGAGTAGGAGCTTCAGATTTGGTAGTTGCGTTGGGGGACGCGAATGGTTGGATAGGTAATTTAAAAAAGGATGATATAACAGGTGTTTTGGTGTGGCGGGAGAAAATGAGAGGGATGGGGGGGATGAAGGGGTGGTGTGGGTGGAACGTGATTGTGTCTGGTGATGGGAGGTAGAGTGGTGAGTGTGCAAAGCAATACTTTCTTTAAGTACACAGAGATCCAACGTCACACTAGTGTTGGTGTAGGATAGAGATGGTATACGAAGTGAAAAAGATATGATTGCATTTTGTGTGGTGAGGAAGGAGAGTGTTGAAATATTGTGTGGATGTTTTAAATCAGTGAGGGGTTTGAAGTGGGATTAGTATCGAATCATTATGTTGTTCTGTGTAAAATAAAGTTGGTGGGGGCTTGAATGGAGAGAAGTTGATACGAAGGATCAGTGTTTAAAATTAAGAGGTGAGAAGTTCAGGAACAAGTAAGGGTAATAAGGATAGAGTATGTAAAGAGCCGCTCGCAAGTAAATTCAGTTGAATGGGAACAAGTTCTGAAACTGAACAACGTCTTGGGAAGCATAGATGAAGGGAGAAGCCAATTGTAGTTTTGCAGGTGCAAAAGTAGTTATGCGGATGTGCTAAAGTAGGAAGTAAGAATGTTAACAGTGAGTGTGGAATGAGAAGTGATGCAAGCGGTTAAAGTAAAAAGAAGCGCGTAGGTTGATAATGTCACCTTCAAAGGGGCAAATGAAAAAAGTTTTTTCAACAAGAAAGATGCTTGAATTATATGAGGAAAAAGAAATACTAAAAAGGTGCATACGTTAGCGAGAAAAAAGAAACGAGTAAATGAACAGTTTGGGAGGTGGATGAATGAGACCTTACAAGGGAATAGGAAGCTTTTGGAAGGAAGCGCGAAAGGTTTAAGAATGAGAATAAGGGAAAACCTGCTTAGAATAATTGAATAGGGATGGTGTTTTTGTAACTGATGAATATGGATGTCGCAGGAGGGGCAGATGTGGGAAGCGAACACTTCGAAAATTCTGGCCATAATATTGGCAGAATGAAGAGGTGATGGTTGAATTGTCGTGTGGAGGTTTGATTGGTCGCAAAAAGGAATAGGTACGTTGGGGATGAGGTTATTAGCAAGCGATGAGGTAATAGGTGGGTGGAGACAAGTTGAAGAACTGGTAAATCGCAGGTCATAGAGAAAATACTTGATCAGTGAACTTAGAGTCCAAGACACGGATCGGAGATGGATTGATGGATTTGGAAGTTGTAATAAAGCGTTTATGGGGGTATAGTTCCTGAGGATTGGAGGAGAGCAGATAATACGTACCCTATAAGCGGTAAGGTGAGATAAAGGGGAACTGTAGAAAATTAGTATAGGGGAATTAGTTTACTGAATGTTGTAGGGAAAGTATATGCTGGTGTTTTGGTCGGAAGAGTGCGTCGGAGTGATGCAAGGACTGATTTGATGAAGAACAAGGTGCGTTTAGAGTGGTAGAGGATGGTGTTGGATCAAATCTTTACATTGAAACCACTATATTGAGGAAAATGAGGGAGAAGAAGAATAAATGTGTATCTAGGTTTTATGGATTTGCAACAGGCGGTCATGATGGGTCTAAAATAATAGTTAAGCTCGTAGGGCAGGTGTAGTGAATATGGTGTGTAGCTTCTGGAATGGAATCAAAAAGTATGTATGACGATAGTGAGGTTTGAAATATGTGTAAGAATAAATGGTGGTGAAAGTGATTGTGGTGGTGTCAGTATTAATAGCGAGTAAGGCAGGTTGTGTTATGTCCTGGTTATTCAATTTGTATTTATGGATGGCGGGTTATGAAAGATTAGAGGTGGGCGAGGTGGCAGGGGAAATGGAGTTCTGGAGAATGGAGATGAAGTGGAATGGGAAGAACAACCTATTATATGCCGGATGATTTGATTTGTGTGGCGAATCTGAACGAGAGGTTGAGAGATTGGTAGGAGAGATTTTGGCAGGGTGTAAGTTTGTAAAAGGAGGGTTTGAAACTAAACTTAAATAAGAGTAAGGTTATGGTTGAGAGTGAGGACAGTCCTCAGTGGGTGGAAGTTTTGTTAGATGGTGAGCAGCTGGAACAAGTTGTTCTGAGTTTAAATATTTAGGCGATATGTTGGATGAAAAGAAGGAACGACTGAAGCAGAGAGTGGGTAGTAGGAAAGTTGTGAAGGCAGGAAGGTTGCTGATGCAATTAAATCGTGCTGGTTTACGATTAAAGGGACTAAGTCGAGAGTGCGCTAGGGTCTTACATGAGGTAATGTTGTTACCGTGTTATGTGCATAGTAGTGAACTATGTCTGAATAAGGAAGTATAGATCTAAGTTCAACGTGTTCAGATGGACAATCTAGGGGGCATGAAAATTGTGAGAAGAATTGATAAAAGAGGAATGAACGTATAGAGAGTCTGTGTGGTGTTGAAAGATAAGGGAAGGTAAATGAGAGAGATAAATGGAAAGTATGTTGAGATTGGTTTGGTCATGTGGAAGGCAAGAATTGATAGTTCGGTTGCGATTATAAGACGGATGTAATAGTGGCTGAGTGTGTTGGGAACCCGACCAGGCTGGGAGACGAAGAAAAAGTGAATTGAATGGCCCGGTGAAACGAATGTCTTGAAGGCGACGAAGCCATAGTGCGAGTTTGGCAGAGGCGAGTACATAAAGAGTCATAAATAGAAGTGGATGGCCAGGGGTTTGTACTGGAGGCATGGTTGTGGCCCACCTGTGCCAAGGGATGAACCCTTACATCTGAGCGATGGCCATAGCGAGGGTCCCGTCCCCTCTGTCCCATGAAAGTCTGAAGGGTTGGATTTTCATGTCTGTGACGAGTTCCCTCACTAGATTAATGCGTACAGAGGGGCCGATAAGGCTGGGCTTTCTTCGGAGGTTTTGTTCAGTATTCTTCTTACGCTTTTTTTTCCGATTGCATGAGCCACGCACCCCTGATCCCAGTCTTGGAGATACAAAGGAAGATTGAAGAAAGAAACGAATATAGTATTATAATATTATATATATATTTACTATTAATAAATATATAAAAGATTTACTATATATATATATATATATATATATATATACTATATTATATATATATAATTATATAGATATATATATATATTATATATATATTTATATATATATATTATATATATAAAATCTTACATTGAAAACCGAAAATGATTGAGAAAATGAGGGATAAGAAGAATAAATTGGATCTAGGTTATTATGGTTTGCAAACAGGCGATGATAGGGGTTAATAATGAAGCTCTATGGCAGGTGTTAGTGATAATAAGTGTTGGTGGTAGGCTTCTGAATGGAATCAACAATATGTTTGTTGATGAAGCGTCGGGTTTAAAGAATAAAATTGTGTCAAGGCTGATTAGTATTAATAGCGGAGTGAGACAGGTTTGTGTTATGTCTCCTTGGTTATCCAATGTGTATATGGATGGGTTATTGAAGAATTAGAGGTGGGGGTTGCAGGAAATGAGTGTTAGAATGATGGAGAATTGGAGCGGTGCAGCTTGGAGGAGTGCCCTCCCTATTATAATGCGGAATGATTTGGTTCTTTGTGACGGAATCTGAAAGAGAGTTTGAGCAGGCATTAGGTTAGAGAGATTTGCGAGGGTGTGTAAAAGGAGGGGTTTGAAAGTAAAAAGTAGATACGAGTGTGAAGTTATGTTAGATTGGTGAGCAGCCTGGAACAAGTGTCTTGAGCTTCTAAATATTTAGGGTATATGTGGATGAGAAGGGAACGGTTGATGCAGAGTGCAGTAGGAAAATTGTAGAATAACAGGAAGGTGGCTGGTGCAATTAAATCGTTGGTCCGAATGTAAAAGGAAACCTAATGCTGGCGGAGTGCGCAGTAGGGTGCTTGCATGAGCGGTATGTGTTACCTGTGTATGTATAGTAGTCAGACCTATGGTCTGAATAAGAAGTATAGATCCTAAGTTCAATGTGTTCAGATGGATATCGTAGCCGGCGTGCTGGTGTGAGAAGAATGAATAAAAGAGACATGAACGTAATTAGAGCAAGGCTGTGTGAGTGTGAAAGAAAGGCGTAAACGAGCGAGAATAAAGAAAAGATATGTTGTAAGAATGGGTTTGGTCCAAATGTGGAAACCTGATGACATGATAGTCGGTTGGTTTAAGCCGGATGTATAGTCGTGAGTGTGTTGGGAACCGACACGCGACGGGGAGAACGCAAGAAAATAGTGGATTGAAGTCAAATAAGAGGAAATACTGCAAAGTGAGAGAAGACTGTGAAGTTGGCAGAGGCGAAAAGAAAGGGTGGCATGATAGGAGAGAATGGACGGGGTTTTGTCGAGGGGGTATGGATTGTGGCCCACTTGGCCAGGGATGAACCCTACACCTTGACGATTTACGCATAGCTGAGGATCCGTCCGCGGTTCCATGAAGCTCTCAAGGGGTGGATTGTCTGACTGCGACGAGTTCTTACTAATTAATGTTACAGAGGGGGCGGTAAGGCTGCGCTTTCTTTTCGACTTGCTTTGTCGTGTTCTCCTACTGCTTTTCTTCTCCGATGCTTGTACAGCACCTTACCCCAATCTTGGGGGCCAAAGCAGGAAGCAAATATTTTAAGAAATATAATAAATTATATATATATATATAATATATACACTATATCTAATATATATATATATATAATCATTATATATATATTATATAATATATTACATAATATATAGATAATATAATTATATAATATATATATATTATACGACTATAATATATATATATATATATATATATATATATAATAAATATAAATAATTATATAAATACACATATATATAATATATATAAAAATATAATAATATATACTATATATATATATAAAATATATATATAATATATAAATAATATATTAATATATAATATATATATATAATATATTATGAGTATATATAATATATATATATATATATAATATAATATATATAAGAATATATATATATATATATATATAATATAATATATATATAGTATATGGTAGCGCACGTGAACTAAAGATTACGTATTTTCTCTCTCATCGCTTCTAGCAGTAAAGAAGTCCACCCATTTTGGATGCGAAAACGCATGGCAAGGAAGCTAGAATTTCCAAATGCGCTGCCAGAGGAAGCATGCCTTGCTAGCAAGCCTAGAAATCTTTGATTTAATCCACTTTGGTTAGGACAATACACCCTAACACCCAAATTCGCCTAACCAAAGACCCTACTGAGTAAGTAAATGAACGCCCCAAATACATGGGAAAGAGGTCAGTGGCATATATATATATTAATATATATTAATATAGTTATATATATATATATATATATATATTATATATATATATATATATATATATATATATATATATATATATATATATATATATATATATATATATATATATATTATTAAACTCTTCTTTTATATTATCTAAACTTCTTCTTTTATATACCAGAACCCCTTGCCAGAAGAATCCCGAACAAAATCACATATCTGTTTTAATAGTGCTTTGAAAATATGATTTTGATTATTTGGAACTCTATCTCTAAACCTCTCCACAACTTCATCTGTTGATGCTTGTCCATCAACCGAAGCTTGAAAAGCTAAAAAATTTCTAATATCAGTAAGTAAATCAACATTTTCTTGCATGTAAGGATCAATATCCGTATTATTATTATCATTATATATAGCTGTTGATGGATATCTCGGGTCATAAGAATCTAGTGTAGAAAACGAACTAAGCTGATTATCTTGATCTGAGATTTCAGATGACGAGTAGCCTAAGGAAGTACTAGTTCTATTCCTTTCTCTCATTCTTTTAAGAAGTTGTGCGGAAGAAAGCACGCCACTTGATGCGCCTGCTTCTGCTGATGTTGCATGTGTTATTTGTGAGGTAGACGCTGAAATGGAAAAATCTTTTAAAGCTTCGTTTCCGTCTTCTGCCAATTCGCCACCACTAAACATTTTATTGGGTATATTTTTATCTAACTTCTTTTTTATTCCTTTTGAGTCTGTTGAAATTAGATTACTTCGTTTAGCTCCGAATCTCGGTAAGCTATTTTTATTTATGTTATTCCTATGTTCGTTCTTTTGCTGAGTTTGTAAGCACCTCGCTCTAGACATTCTAACTTGCTTCAAAGCTTCTTTCGCTACTCTTTCCGCTTCGCTTTCCAACAAGAGATAATCTGGATCACCTGCATCAAGGATAACATCATGAGAAAGTGCAGTATGAACTCCAGAACGTTTAAACAATTTATGTAAGACGAAATCATCCTGGGCTTTATTTAATTCATCATCATCTTCCATTTCATCAGAAGAATATTTAAATTTTCTTTTCTTTATTAAATTTTCAATTCTTTTCCCTTCAAATTTTTTCCCTTTTTTATCAGTTTTACTTTCTTTCTTCTTTTTAAGTTTTTCTCTCTTAAATGAAGTTCTGCTATTTTTCTTCTCATTATTTGGTTCTAATTTATTCTTCGAAATTTTTTCACTTAAGAGTTTGGCAAAAGCCATCATTTTTTCCTTCTTTTCCAAGTCATTTTCAAATTTTTCAATCTGTAATTGTGATTCTTTATTTGCCTTTCCATCATTTTCAAAATTTATCTTACCGTATTCACTTTTACTTCTAGAATCATTGCTAAGATCAGTGACTTGTTGCTGATTATGAACTCCACAATTCACTGACTCACCACCTGCACTATCAAAATTCTCACAAAGAAAATTTACGGTTTTGGTTTTAATATTTTCATTATCAAAGATTCGTTCACCATTACAATTATCATTATAACTTTTCCTCAAGTCTGATTTGCAGAGCTTATCAGTGTCATTATTACATGAAACATCTTTAATCTCAGCATCTCTCTTATTCTTTCCTTTATCAACTAAAGTATTTCTGTTGCCCTTTTTCCCCTTTGCTTTCAAGATAATTTCAGATCCAGTTCCTGCAAATATGGCGGCAGACTCCGTCTTCTCTTGCTCTCCTTCATTTAAAGTGAAAAGCTCATAGAGGTCATTGGTTTTGAAAAACCTCTGCTGCTTTGGGTCTTTAAGAACACGATTTGTCAAAAACTGCTTGAAAATTTGTCGGTGATAAATTTTTTCTTCTATTGTACCAGCAGTTAACAACCTTTAATAAGAAAAATAATAATAATTAATAACAATAATAATAATAATAATAATAATAATAATAATAATTTTTGGAGTAGATTTACAGGGACCACAACAGAACCCAGGAATGTGGCTATACTGTGTCAGCATACCAACCAGGGTTGTGGAGTCGGTTCAAAAATTTTCCGACTCCGACTCCCCCCTCTTCAAAATTACCGACTCCAACTCCGACCTCTTGAAAATTACCTACTCCGACTCCACCCTTTTGAAAATTACCGACTCCGACTCCGCCCTCTTCAAAATTACCGACTCCGACTCCACCCTTTTCAAAATTGCCGACTCCGACTCCACTCTCTTCAAAACTACCGACTCCCCGACTTCGACTCCACAACCCTGATACCAACAATAGGGAAAGTCCCTAAAGAAACAACACATTGACAGTACTGAAAGGACTAGATTTTATACAAGATGTACAGTTTCAACAAGAAGGCAAATACTCGGTCACTAAGAAAGTGAGAAGATTCGGAGATGTGCGGAAGACGATGCTGAAGAGGTATAGTAAGCACATCAGGGAAAAACTTGCTTCTAAGGGTTGAGGTGGCCTCGCAATCCACAAAGGTATGAACGACCGAAAGAGAGAAATTGGAAGAGCAAAATGGACAGGACAGGGGATCCACCCGCATCATGAGGAATCCATGGGTGAGGCTGGTATGACCCAGACGAAATCGAGCCAGGACCACCTCCAGGAGGCGACTCTATCTACATGAAGATGACCACCGTCCAATGATGGGCTTGGCGTTCCGCCGTTTAGCATCACGAGTATCCTCTGCCCAACATGTCTGCCAGCCAGAATGGAAACCCTACGTATATTGATGAAAAAGTGTAGCGTGTAAGTGTCCCTGGCGTACAGTAGTAAGAAGGCTAATGGTCATTCGACACCTTGTGGGCTACCGCGTGTTTGACATTCCTATCGACTTGCTCGTTTCCAGAAACGCCCACATGGGAAGGGACCCAGCAGAACTCAATACTTTTCTTCTTCACATGCAATGAGCAGAGGGGCTTTTGAATGGCAGAGACCAAAGGGTTTCTTGTCGATCGGTCAAGCAACACCTGGAGTGCTTCTGGAATCAGAAAAGATGCTGTAGTTACCCTCTGGTGTGATATTACTGGTTCTGTTCACAGCCATAGACACTGTTATCAGCTCAGCTGAGAAAACAGACATATAAGGTGGAAGGGTGTGGAATACAGAGAGTTTCGTAAATGCAGTCGATGCCACACTTGGAACCGTCAGTGTAAACTGATATCGAGTCACTATGGAATTCTTCACGATACATAAAGGAATCACTAAACTTCAACCGGTGTGACTCTGCTTTTGTTAAAGATTGAATTCCAATGCAAACAGCAGGCGGATAAACGCACTTTGAATAGGTGGAGTTGAAATCATATTTCATGACCTCTCGCTGTGGAAGGTCGAGGAAGCGAAGATGCAAGTCACAACTCCACCAAATAGCCAATAAGAAGGATTGTGATGGACTGGCTCTATTATAGAGGTCAAGGCTAATAATAAAGTAGGAACCTGAATACGGAGGAATAAGGAGAACATGAGCTGTTTCCTCCGCAGAGACAGGGCCATCAACCCTGCCTCCACCTCCAGGCTCTCCCTCGGTGAGGAACGAAATACTCTTGCGGCCATCCTCAGACCTTCAGTCTGAATTGGGTCAAGAAGACGGAGGAACGACTAGGTTTACCCATAGATGGCACAACATAGTCTAGTTTAGCCCGTGTCAGCATCATGCAAGGGTGGAGCATACAGCTTCTGTCCGCAAACCAAGTCTTACAGAGGTGAGGTGGCGTAAGAGATCCAAGGAACGGCGGCAACTAGCTTTGAGGCGAGTAATATGAGGGAGGTACGTGCGGCGCTCATCAAGCAGCAGACCCAAGAATCTAACCGTCGGCTCCACACGAATGAGGAAGCCATAGTGGTATAATATAGGAAGCGATTGTCTTCGACCTCCTCGACGGGGAATTCTCCGGAAAAGCATGACTTTAGTTTTCGATGTTTAGAATGTAAAGTAAGGTGGTCTCAAGAAATCGGTGCCCGAATTTCTTTGACGGGAACTCTTAAAAAGGTTGCCTATTGCTGTAAAAATGAGATTGTCAAAGTTTTAGCTCGATCGGATAACGTTAAAACCTGTCTCATCAGTCCTAAAGTATTAAAAAACAGCTATTTTCCCAAATAAAATTGGGAGTTTCCCGCTATAGAAGTAGAACGGTTTATCCAAGGAACGTGTTTTTTTTTAAGTTTTGCAGAGAATGTTCCTGGCTTTGATTTTCACTCCCACAACTTTATTGACAAACATACATGTCGGAAAATATAACACAGCAGATGAAGAAGACAGACAAGCTTTTGCTCCATAGAGACAATAGGGACGTACTGGCTGCATGGGAGGAGTTGATATAAAATTCCTAAGAGCAGAAGAGCGAAGAGCAAACAGAGAAAAGCAGATGAGACGGTAAGACTGGAAAAATCAAAAATAAACCTGTAGGTAAACCTAGATTGTAGTTTAAATATAGTAGTTAGTACCTATCTGAATCTATTTTGTTGTACCTACCATAGCACTTTGGTACCTTGGCACGTAGATAAATATGTTTGTTGTTCTCAAGTTATTGTTTTTCTTTTGTTTCTAATCTTTTCTTTCCGTCATTTTCTAGATGACGAAGATGTAGAAATGAAATTTTTAAGCACAAGCAGTGCTTCAGAATAAGAGGAATCACGTAGAAATCAGGACATAGAAGAGAAGGATTACGAGGACTTTCAGGATACAAAAATCGACACATTACAACCGAAGAAAAGAAAGTACTGCCGAGGAAGTAAAGAAATTATCATATAGAAATTGTCAGTATTATTAGATAGATGTAATGTTTCGGACAGACACTCGGTTAGATTTGATTCTGCTACTGGCGAAGCATTAGGATAAGATCCACAGCAGTTAGCAATCAATAGGTCTACAGTGCGAGTCCGCAGTCAGAAATTTCGAGAGGAAAGAGTCAGATTATTAAAAATAGGTCTGAAAATTTGGATTTACAAGGTGCTGTCCTACATTGGGATGGGAAATTGCTTCCAGATATATAGAATAAAGAAAATATAGAGAGGTTAGCAGTTTTGATAAGTTGGGGTGATGAAGAGCAGTTGATAGGAGTTCCTCATATTAAAAATAATACAGGACGTACTCAGGCACAAGCTGTTTTTTTTCTGAAGTGGAAAACTGGGAGGCAGTAGAAAAAATAGAAGCAATGTGTTTTGACATTACTGCTGTCAATACTAGTCGTTTGAGAGGAACCGGTTTTTTCTTAGAACAATTATTTGAAAAAGATCTTTTATACTTAGCATGTCGCCACCACATTTCAGAAGTAACACTGAAGGCAATTTTTGATTTCAAAATGGGTTTAACTGCTGGCCCTCAGACTGACATTTATGAAAGATTTAGACATGGTGGTCCAAAATTGACCAAAAATATGTAATATTGGTCTTGATGCTGAACAAGTCAAATTTAAAATAAATGTAAATGATCTCGAACAGATTTCTAGCTTTCTCTCAGCACAATTAAAAAAACCACGGCATCAGCCCAGAGAAGATTATAAAGAATTTTTACAGTCGTGTTTGATATTATTAGGTCGTGTTGCTCCAGAAAACATTTCTTTCAGAGCGCCAGGTGCCATGCATCACTCCAAGTGGATGTCAAAAGCCATTTACTCCCTTAAAATTTTCCTTTTCAGGAATCAATTTTCTTTAAGTGATTCCGAGATGGATGTCATCAGAAGTATTTGTTTACTCATAATTAATGTTATGTCAAAGTTTGGTTTAATGCTCCTAAAGCTACATTGGCTCCCAACCAAGATTTACATTTGTTTGAAACCTTAATTAATTATGAAAAAATTGATGGAGAGGTGGCATCGTCTAAACTTATAAATCATTTGTGGCATTTGAACCCTGAGCAAGTTGCTTTCGCTTTTTTTGACAAAACTTTAGACAAACAAATAAACATGCCTGTAAAACTAATGTCTTTTGAGCAAAACGGTGATGAGCAAAGCAAGCTTATTGAAATTGAGGGAGAAAACATACAAGACGATAAGAGAGTTAAAGCGAAAATCGCTTTAAAAGAAGCTAATTCTTTTTTTTGGACAAAGAAGTTGATTATTTTATTACACCATTAACATTCAACTACTTTAAAAGGTCCAACTTTTCCCTTCTTCCCTCTCGCAAGGAAAGTTTTAATAAGAGGGGAAGTAATGAAGAAAGAATTAGGTTTGTAACTGACACATCCGAAAGGGGTGTCAAATTAATGCAAGACTAAAGTGCGAACATAACAAAAGATGAAGAGCAGAAGCAGTATGTTTTGCAAGTAGTTACTGAATGTCGAAAATTATTCCCAGACACATTGAAGTCTACTCTCTCAAAACCTCTACCACCTACTTGATTCTAGTGACTTATTCTAGCAAATCTACCTAGCAATTCGACCTACCTATCTATTATTACTAATTTATATATTATTAATTTATAAATAATATTTAATCTACACATAAAGCCTATACTGATGTTACTACTTGCTATTTCTGAAAATTGTTTTGGTAATAATTAAGTTCATTCCTTGGTTATTCAATTTGTATATGGAAGGGGTTATGAAAGAATTAGAGATGGGGGTGGCAGGAAATGGTGTTAAAATGATGGAGAATGGAGGTGAGTGGAGGGTGACCTACCTATTATATGCGGATAATTTGGTTTTGTGTGGTGAATCTGAAGAGAGTTTGAGAGGATTGGTAGAGAAATTTGGCAGTGTGTGTAAAAGGAGGGGTTTGAAAGTAACGTAGATAAGGGTAAGGTTATGGGTGTGAGTGATCAGAGTCGGTGGTGTAAAGTAATGTTAGATGGTGAAAAAGCTGGAAAAGTGTCTGAGTTTTAAATATTTAGGATATATGTTGGATGAAAGGAAAGTTGTATGCCGAGTGTATAGGAAAGTTGTGAATGGCAGGAAGGGTGGTGTGCAATTAAAACCATTGATGAATGAAAGGAGTCTAAGTCTTGAGTGCGCTAGCAGTCTTACATGAGGGTATGTTGTTACCTTTGTTAATGTATAGTAGTGAGACTATGGTCTGGAATAAGAGGTATAGATCTAAAGTTCAACGTGTTCAGATGGACAATCTTAGGGGCGTGTTAGGTGTGAAAAGAATTGATAAAATGAGGAATGAACGTATTAGAGAGTTATGTAGTGTGAAGAAAGGGGTGAATTAGAGTAGAAATGAAAGTACGTTGAGAATGGTTTGGGTCATGTGGAAAGGACTGATGATAGTCGGTTGGTTAAGAGGATGTATAGTGGTGAGTGTGTTGGGAATCGACCGGCTGGGAGACCGAAGAGAAAGTGGATTGAGTCAGGAAACGAATGTCTGAAGGAGAGAAATGTGAGTTTGGCAGAGGAGAGAATAAAGGTGCATAATAGGAGTGAATGGAGGGGTTTTGTGAGGGGGTATGGATGTGGCCCACCTGGGCCATGGGATGAACCCTACACTTGACGATATGCCATAGTGAGGGTCCGTCGCGGTCCCGTGAAGTTCTAGGGTGGATTTTCTGACTGCGACGAGTTCTCACTAATGGGTATAGAGGGACGGTAAGGTTGGGCTTTCTTTTCGACTTGTATCATATTCTCCTACTACTTCTCTTTTCCGATGCATGTTACGCACCTTACACCCAGTCTTGGGGAAGAAGAAGGAAAATAATAATAATAATAATTAAGTTCATTGTTTAAAATTCAATATGGTTTGATTATAATATAAATTTTTTGTATGTCAGTATTCTCTTTCTGTTCCTAGGATAAAATAATTCTAATTTTATAGCGGAAACCCCCTCCCCCCCACTTTTTGAGAAAAATAGCCCTTTTTTAATGCTTTAGGTCTGATGAGGCAGATTATCAATTATTATTCGATCAAGCTGAAACTTTGACAATCTCATTCTCATTTTTACACCAATAGGCAACTTCTTAGGGGTTCCCGTCCAAGATACGAAGAAAAAAAATCTCCCTCCTATGTTTTGCAACCTCCCTAACGTAAAGTCATGTGCAGAACACTCGGAGGAAACCCTGTCGATGACCAGTAGAAGTTGACGCACTATACAAGGATACAAGGAAGTTTTGCTCCAGTAATATACAGGGCAAGATTGTCAACATAGATGGAGCAGCAGAACGAGTTCGGGATGGTATCGACTACTCCATTGAAAAATATTGCAAAAAGCAACACACTCAGCTCACTGCCTTGCTGAACCCCATCATCAATGACAAAACGACTTGACAATGTGTGTGGTGTCACAACGGACTTGAAACGAACGATCCGACATTAATAACAAGGAAGAGGGAAAGTTGCCCCTCGAAGACCAAAGAGTGAAGGTTTCGCAAAACCCCTATCCTCCACGTGATCAAGATCAAAGGAAACGGCCAAGGTCATTTTGTTAGAAGGAAATACCTCACGTATGCCGTGATCTAAACGAAGGAGAGTACCCTAAGTAGAGCGACAGTGACGGAAACCAAACTAAGTTATAAAATAAATGGAGTTGCTCCAACGTGAGGACACGACAGGAAGCCACCATTTTCTCTATTAGCTTAAATGTATTGAAGATTAATGAAATAGGTCTATGATTACTGGACGAAGTTGAATAATTCCCAGATTTGGGAATGGGATCAACATACGCAGTAAACCAGACAGGAGGGAAGATTCCTTCAACCCATATTCTATTATATAAACTGAGGAGAACGCAGTGGCAGTTGGAAGAGCATGCCTTAGCATCTGGAAGGAAATACCTTCAGTACCAGGTATCCATCATTGCATAGTTTTAGGGCTTCATGAAACTCCCCTTTGGTGAATAATCAGTTGTAAGGTAGGTCCCCTCCAGGGGGAACTGAAAAGTCTGGAGTCTTCAGCCGCAGATAGTCAGAACGAAATGATTCATGATACCGAGACACGCTGGGGCATGAAGCGAAGAAAGAGCTCAACTCATCAGCTACGACCCAGAGACCAGATATGACATCAGAAGTATGTGGGCCGTAAGCAAGAGGTGGTGGATCTGTATGATGCTTTCGGGAAATTTTCCGCAGAACTTTATGGACCGATGATACAGGTGTAAAAGAATTAACTGTGGAAACGTTGTAGAAATATTGTTTTCTCGTTCTTCGATTAACATACCGGGATCGAGCTGCTGAAGCTTTAAAATAATCAAGTTGGAAGGTGTGGGAGTTTGTTTATACAACCTAAATAATTTACTTTTTTCACGATTAGCCCGAGCACATTCTTCGTTACACCAGGGAGTTACTGATTTGTGGGTCCCACAGAGGATTGCTTCTTAAAAGTAGGTGAAGGCGTCTACCGGCTGTGGGAGCAGGGAAGTTGGAGGAAGGATGAGAAAATAAGTGTGTTGATGAAAGAAAAACCAATTCGCTTTATCTTATCGCCAGCTAGAATAAGACTGTTGCTGCGACTGGGTTTAAGGATGAGATTACGATTGGACAGTGGCCACTTCCACAGAGGGAAGCTGACCTTTCCCACCTAAAATGATCTATAGCTGATATAGAACACAACGAGATGTCAACACGAAAAGTGACCAGTAACAAAAAATATATTCAAATGTTGCAAGACCAGCGTTAAGACATCCCAATGAGTAAGCTTGCAAAATACCCAATATCCCCTGTTTTAGAGCAGTCATTAAACATTAGCCTTTAACAACTCCGCCGGAGAGAGAACATACATACATACATACACATACACACATACATACATAATACACATACACATACATACATACACATACAAACACATACATAAACATACATAATACACACACATACATACACATACACATACACATACATACACATACATACACATACACACAGAGAGAAAGAGAGAGAGAGAGAGAGAAAGATAGAGATATGACTAGAGAGAGCGAGAGAGAGAGAGAGAGAGAGAGAGAGAGAGAGAGAGAGAGAGAGAGAGAGAGAGAGAGAGAGAGAGAGAGAGAGAGAGAGAGAGAGAGAGAGAGAGAGAGAGAGAGAGAGAGAGAGAGAGAGAGAGAGAGAGAGAGAGAGAGAGAGAGAGAGCGAGAGAGAGAGAGAGAGAGAGAGAGAGAGAGAGAGAGAGAGAGAGAGAGAGAGAGAGAGAGAGAGAGAGAGAGAGAGAGAGAGAGAGAGAGAGAGAGAGAGAGAGAGAGAGAGAGAGAGAGAGAGAGAGAGAGAGAGAGAGAGAGAGAGAGAGAGAGATTGAACGATGTCTTGGATGGTCGCAAGAAATTTAGAAAGATGGAAAAGAAAACAGAAGAGGACCAGTAAGGGAGGATTCTGAAGTATCTCTTGCAGGCCCGGAGTCAAAACAGACGGTATTGGGGTTTGAGAGCAAAGAAAACTTGTGCGCCTGATGTATTCCCTTCGCAGAGATTGAGCGGCATCACATCACATCGGCTTCTACCTCAAGGCTCACCCGGGATCACAATCGGAAGGCTTCTGTGGAGATACGGATCGCTTCGTTTTGGATGTGTCAAAGGCTTTTTCGAGCTCAAAAACCACCAAGAATCATCCCAACAGTTGAGAAAGCCATATGAATTTCATGGTCTAGTCTAAACAAGGGGTCTGAAGTCAAGTAATTTTTTCGGAAGTCAAACTGAAAATTTAAAAAGCCTGGCTACTCTCTAGAACAGGGAGAAGGCGACCTGTAACCATTTTCTCCATTATTTTGTAAGTATGACAGGTCAGCGAAATTGGTCTTTGGTTGTCCTCCAACTTCGGATTTTTTCCTGGTTTGGGTATAGAGATTACAAAAGCTGTTGTCCAAACAGATAGGAGAGGATTCGATCCAGATCCAGATACAAATCCAGCAGGAAAGCCTATGCAGATGGGTCATGTGACACGAGCATTATGAACGAGATTATGTCTGGGCCAGGGGCATCGTCTTTGCAATTCGCCAGTGCAGTTTGATACTCTGGAAGTATAAAAAGATTATAAACATGATCTTCCCCTTTCGTTGTTGAAAAGTCTGGTGGTACAGAGTTAATTATTAATTTTTGCAAGACTTCAGGATAGATGGAAAGCTCGAGTGGCTAGCAAAGTAATAGCCTAATACATCTGCAACAGCTTCTGGAGTAGAGATCGTGTCGGTTATATTAGGCCCATAACGGAACACTGTGGGTGGAGAGCTGTTGGAGCGACCAGATGTTTTCTGTACAAGAAAGGCGAGTTGTAGAGTTGACAACCGAAGTATATGTTAGAAAGTATTGTTTACGCGTTTGGCGATTGATTCGAAGAGATCTCGCCGCAACTGCTCATTGAAGAGAGAAAGTGAGATAGATAGCTGTGGCCTCATAAAAAGGGGACCACTCCGTTCGATCATAACGCCAGCGGAAGTGGTGTTCTGACATTGGGCATGGTGAGTTTATGTAAGGCTAACGGGAAACGGTCGCTGCTGTAAAAATAATCGAAGCTGGACCATGTGAAGCTATCCCTAAGAGAATGGGAGCAAAAGGAGAGCTCTACACATGTAGAGAAGTGTGAATCTAAACGTTCATAGATAGGAAGTGCAGTGTCAAGGCATTCCAGGGAAAAGGGGGTTAGGAGATCAACAATAATCTTATCCTTAGGGAAGGTAACAGAGTCGCCCAACAGGGGATTGAAGAAGGTTCTGTTCTGCGTCCATATCCACACTCATCCACAAGACATCTTACAGACACCATCTTTTATCCACATATCATATACACATACTTCCATCCACACAACTCTTCTAGACAACATCTTATAGACATCCCTATCCCTTATATCCCTATGTGTGAGGAAAAAGAATGTCCACATCGTATGTCCTGAGTGTCGTAGAAGGCGACTAAAGGGACGGTGGTAGTTGAGTTGGCTGCCCACTACCACTTATCTTACGCCAAGAATCTTAATGCATACCTCGGAGAAGGTCGTGATCGCTGTAAGGAGCCTCCATCTTTCCGCGAAAATATATGAATCGTATGAGTACATGGAATGTCAAAGAGATAAATGTTGAGGAGAATAATGAGTGATGAGAAATGGAGAGAGGATTGAAATAAAGATGAAAGGGAATGGTGGAAATGGAGGGAGACATCATTTATGTTGGGGTGGAAAGGAATGAGAGGGGGAGAGAAGGAGTTGCAATTCTGATGAGTGACGTAGTACAGAGCAAAGGTAGATTTTGTGTGTGTGAGAGTACTAGAATTCTAATGGTTAAATTTAAGTTTGAAAAGGTCAAGGTATGTGTGGTTGTGACATATAGCCCATCTGAGGGTAATGTTGAAAAGAGTGCGATTTTCGGGGATAATCTGAATGATGCTTTGCATTAGGGAGCCGGATTGGATTGTGGTGATCTAAATGGTTGATAGGTGGAATGGATGGTATAGTGGAAGGAAAATGGAGAAATGAATGGTGGAAGGTGGATAAGAGAGGGTATGAACATAAGAGTGGCCCATGGCACATGGAATGGTGGACGATTTAGGAAGAAGGAGATGCTGTGGATGCTGCCGCCAGCAGGGTTAGGAATGGGATTATCGGACTATTATGTTGTTTTATGTAAATTAAGTTAGTGGGGGCTAGGATAGAGAGGAAGGTGATAAGGAAGGAAGGGTAGAATTAAAAGTGAGAAGTTAAATGGATCAAGAAAATGAGGATAAGTATTTAGGAGCGCTTGTAAGTAAATCGGTTGAATGTGAATCGAGTTGATACTGAACAAAGAAGCAAATGAAGGAAGTGGTTGTTAGCAGTACAAAAGTAGTATCTGACGCGCCGGGCAGCCAAGAACGCCAACAAATGAGCGGTGAATGAAGATGCGATACGCACAAAGCACAGCCGCGACGAATGCTAACCAAACTCCATTTGAAGCGCACCCTTACTAATGCCCTCATCACTTACGGGATGGCGCCGAACAACACCACGCACAATGCAGTGATAAGTTTTTTTTTTTTTGCCAGCCAAAACGAACAGCCTGGGAAATGAGTGACGAACGTAGATCCCCATACGGAACAGTGTTCTCCCAAACAGCCAGCAGCCGTCAAGAAACGAGAACAAGGGAATCTGCTTAGAACAAATGAATAGGGATGGTGGCTTTCGTAACTGATGCAAATGGGTGTGAGGGGAATGTGGAGGAAAACTTTAAAATCTGCATAAATACTGTGTGGTATGAAGAAAAGGATAAATGAATGGGTGGGTATGATTGCAAGATGGAATAGCCATTTTGGAGATAAGGTCACATAAGGAGGAGGAAATGGGTGGAAGTGGAGAAAGTTGAAGAATGGTAAATCTGCAGGTATAGATGGAACACAGAAATGATCAAGAATGGAGGGGTGGAAGGAATGGACGACGTAATGGTGGAGGAATGGAGGAATGGTGGATAGCATGAAACAAAGTAATGTAGCAGTATGGATGGTGGAAAGAGAGTGGAAGAGAGAATGGAAGAGATAACATGGATAAGAAAACAAAGTTTTATCAGGAATGAGAGAAGAAGAAAGAAATTGTATTAGTTATCCAAAATGTGTGTGGATAGGATTAATAGAAGAGCTCTAGGGCAGATGTTCTTGAAATATGGTGTTGGTGGTTGGCTTCTGAATGGAATCAAAAGTATATATGACGATAGTGAAGAATGTGTAAGAATAAGTGGTGTCAAAAGTGATTATTTTAATATTAAGAGAGGAGTGAGTCAGGGATGTGTTATGTCTCCTTGGTTATTTAATTTGTATATGGATGGGGTTATGAAAGAATAAGAGGTGGGGGTGGCAGGAGATCGTGTTAGAATGATGGAGAATGGAAGAGATTGGAGGGGGCCCTACCTATTATATGCGGATGATTTGGTTTTGTGTGGTGAATCTGAAGAGAGGTAGAGAGGACTGGTAGAGAGATTTGGTAGGGTGTGTAAAAGAAGGGGTTAGAAAGTAAATGTAGATAAGAGCAATGTTATTGTAGTGAGTGAGGGGAGTCCGCGGTGTGAAGTTATGTTAGATGGTGAGAAACCTGAACAAGTGTGAGTTTAAAAATTTACGACACATGCCGAACATTGAAAAGGAACGGATGATGCAGTGTGTAGTAATAAAGTTGGAATGGTAGAAAGGTGGCTGATGAAATTTAATCATGGTGGATGTAAAGGGACTAAGTCTTGTGTGGGCTAGGGTTTTGAATGAGCTAATGATGTTACCTATGTTAATGTATAGTAGTGAAACTATGATCTGGAATAAGAGGTATAGATCTAGGGCACAATGTGTTCAGATGGACAATCTTAGGGGCGTGTTAGGTGTGAGAAGAATTGATGAAATGAGGAATGAACGCATTAGGAAGTTGTGTGGTGTTTAGAAAATCGTAGTAAATGAGAGAATAAACGAGAGTACATTCATATGGTTTGGTCATTTGGAAAGGATTGGTGATCGTCAGTTGATTAAGGGGATGTATAGTGGTGAGTGTGCTGGGAATCGACTGGCTGCGAGACCGAAGAAAAACTGGATTGAGTCAGTAAAGCAATGCCTGAAGAAGAGGAATATGAGTTTGGCAGAGGCGAGAAGAAAGGTTTAAAATAGGAGTGTATGGCGGGATTTTGTGAGGGACTATGGCTGTTGGCCTGGCCCAGGGGATAATTCCCACATTGACGAGAAACCACAATGAGGGTCCGTCGCAGTCTCGTGAAGCCCTAGGGTGGATTTTTCTGACTGCGACGATTTCTCGCTTAAGGTTATAAAGGAGTGGAAAGGGGGTGGCTTTCTTTTCGACTCATGTTCGGCTACTACTTTTCTGTTTCTGATGTATCCGACGTACCTCACCCCCAATCTAGGAAAGGGAGGTAGATGATGGTTATGATGATGATGATGATGATGATGATAATAATAAAATAACAAGACCAGCAATAATAATAATAATAATAATAATAATAATAATAATAATAATAATAATAATAATAATAATAATAATAATAATAATAATAAAAAAAAGAAATCACAAAACCAAACGCAACATTCCATCAACAGCACCAACAACAAAAACACCAACGCAAAACAACAACAACAACAACAACAATAATACAATAATAATAACAATAATAATAATAACAATAATAATAATAATAATAATAAGAAAGAAGTTTGGACCCTATCTATATAAGGAGGAAAAGAAATACTAAAAGGTGCAAACAAAAGAAAAGAAGAGTTAAAATGAACAGTTTGGAAGTATGGAAGAATGGCGGACATACAAGGAATAGAAGCCTCTTGAAGGAAATGAAAGCAGAATGAGAATATGGAATCAAGGAATAATGAATAGGGATGAAGGAATTGGATAAATGGATGTGGATGGGGGAATGGAAATAAATGATGTAGAAAGATTGTTATTGAATGGTTTAATTTAAGGAAAACACAGATCAATAGTAAGGAGGGAGGTAATGGGTAGAGGGAGTTGGAAGAATGGTAACAGGATGAATTAATAGATCACAACTGGACAGGACTGAGGCGGATGGTGGATGGATGGATGGAAGGCAGTGGTGGAGAAACGGAGGGGATTGGAGGATAGTACAGTACCCCTATATAAGGTAAGGGAGATAAGGGAACTCGTAAGAATTAATAAACAGTTTATTGAGTGTTGTAGGGAAGACATATGCTGGTATTTTGGTCGAAAGAGTGCATGAAGTGACTAAAGGACTGGACTGGTGAAGAACAAGGTGTGTTAAGGAGTGGTAAAGGATGTGTGGATCAAATCTTACATTGGAAGAAACATTGAGAAATGGTGGGAAGAAGAATAAATGGATGGTTTATGGTTTGCAACAGGCGTAAGGATAAGTTTAATAGGGAGGATCTATGGCAGGTGAAGAGTATAGGTGGTAGGCTTGAATGGAATAAAAGGATGATAGGGAAGAAGGAAGGTGTGGACATGGACATAATAGTGGTGAGGTGGTGGAATGGTATGGATGGCAGGGAAGGAGGGGGGTGGAAATGGAATGATGGAATGGAGGTGGAGGGAGGGAAGCCCCAACCTATCATACGACGACTGGCCTTGTGCGAACTGGCATCAGCCTGAGAAAGACTGGCATATATCACGGCACGGCACGAGGCCAGAAACCGCAGATGAGCGTCATGGCCAAAAGTGAGTGATGCACGTCCCCAGCAGCCATGTCAGACAGGAGGTTGGAATGGGTGGTTCGAGTTTAAAGATGAGGGATATAAGTGTTGGATGAAAGGGAATGGATGATGCAGAGTGTAGTAGTAAAGGTGCTGTGGGGAATGGTGGTATGGCTGAAAATAAATCAGCAGGAGGAAGGACTTAGGTCTGAGGCAGGGGTCTTTATATATGAGGGTATGGTGTTACCTGTTAATGAGTAGTGGGAGATTCTATGGTCTGGAATAAGAGGTATAAATCTAAAGTTCAATATGTTCAGATGGACAATCTTAGGGGCGTGTTAGGTGTGAGAAAAATTGATAAAATGAGGAATGAACCTATTAGAGAGTTGTGTGGTGTGAAGAAAGGGGTAAATGGAAGAATAAATGAAAGTACATTGAGATGGTTTGGTCATGTGGAAAGGATGAAATGATAGTTGGTTGTTAAGCGTATGTATAGTGGTGAGTGTTTTGGGATTCGACCGGATGGGAGACAGAAGAAAAAGTGGGTTGAGTCAGTAAAATAATGTCTGGAGGAGAGAAATGCGTGTCTGGCAGAGGCGAGAAGAAGGGTGCATAATAGAAGTGAATGGCGGGGCTTAGTGAGGGGGTATGGTTGTGGCCCACCTGGGCCAAGGGATGAACCCTACACTGACGATATGCCATAGTGAGGGTCCGTCGAAATCCCTTGAAGCTCTAGGGTGGATTTTCTGACTGTGACAAGTTCTCACTAATTGGTATAAAGGGGGCGGTAAGGCTGGGCTTTCTTTTCGACTTGTGTCATATACTTCTACTGCTTTTCTGTTTTCAGTGCATATCACGCACCTTACCCCCAGTCTTGGGGAAAAAAGGGAGATGAATAATAATAATAATAATAATAATAATAATAATAATAATAATAATAATAATAATAATAATAATAATAATAATAATAATAATAATAATAATAATAATAATAATAATAATAATAATAATAATAATAATAATAATAATAATAATAATAATGAAGCATTTGATAAATTCGAGTTAACAAAAATATGGTGATAAAACATTTACCTATAAATAGTTACATGTCTTTTCTGACCAATCCTCCAAGCCCTTTCTCGAGCCTGTATATCAGTAGATGGATTCCAATCAGGGTCGAAGATAACAACTCTATCAGCCCCGGTTAGATTAACGCCAAGGCCTCCAACTCGAGTCGTCAGAAGAAATATAAATACGGAAGGAGTATTGTTAAATTTATCTATGATCGACTGTCGTGACCCAACTGAAGTGCCACTGGAATGGATGAAAGTTAAAATAATATGTAAACTGATTAGAAGGGAATTTTCTGTAAGAAATTTTATTATTTAATATTATTAAATCACTAATTATTACTCCACATAATGTGTACATTAAAAATATAAATACATTCAGTGTTCGAATTAGAATTTTAAAAAAATTTTTTTTTTAACCAACCATATTATAATGCATTACTCCAAATATTGATAATTAAGAAAAAACATGCTTTAAAAAAAAATGATATTCCTAAATACTGTAGTAGTAATAAATAAAAAGTTAATTTAAGAAACAGTTTTAAAATGATTCTTTAATACACAGTGATGGATAAACATACAAGAAGCAGAAATAATGACATGTAATACCCCAAAGTTTGTCAATAAATGAAAAATAATAAATGAAACTACAATATTATAAATGATAAGTGATGAACAATAAATACAGAAAACAAAGTTAATAACAGATAAACAATATTTAAAACTTTCTTAAGTAGGAAGGTTTCAATTCACCACATTAAATGAGAATGTGTGCGACAGTTATTTAGTTGGTGAAGGTAGCACCAGCTTCCACACTAAATAACTGAACACTTATCCAAACCACTACTACCCTTAACGCGCACATGACCGGGTGCTCGAAAAGTTGTAGTTAGCCAAAAAATAAATTTCTTGAAATTTATAACAATATGTAGGAGGTGAAGCCAAGCTCACCTACTTTAAATGATTGTAATAAATAATAATAAAATAAAATATTGTAAACGGTGTTGTACAATATATAAAAAAAAATAAATAAATGAATGGTTGTTTGCTCTCCCAAATAATGTTATAAAAATTATAAAATAAAAATAATTCCTTTCACAGAATGCCAGAAAAAGGATTGGTCTCCTTTGATGAATGTATTTTTAATAACATTCACGAGAAATGACCATCAAGATATTTATAAAAGAACTTAAAGTTCAATCCTTTCTTTTGCACTTGTAATAATAATATACAATCAAAGATGCACTAAAAAGTTTGATTACAACTCTAAATTAAAGATACAAATATAATTAAATGAGAAAACAGAAATCTATTTTTTTTGTATGATAGTCCATCCTACCTTAATATACCAAAAAGCCTTCATCGTGGCTATTTCCTTACCACAATTTTACAAATGTTAATGCCACCTACTCAAGTCAACTGGAAGAGTTTTTCCCCTTTTAATGACACTACAAATGCAAAACTATAATAATCATATAGTCAGAACTGTATTCTTGATACATTAGGCACATCAACCCATGAGGAACATTTCATGAATCAATGCATCTTAAATAGCTAGGAAAAAAGTAAAAAGCACTAAAGATTGAAGGTTAGATTAAAATGATGTTTTTATTAATATTTTGGAGAGAAGTTTCCAATTACCTTGATTTTACATGATAGAGAGAGAATGTTGTAATCAGACTAAGTTTGTATCACACCTTTGACTATAATTGCAATATCAATAACAAGTGAATATTGGTCAAGTGGAAACCAAACCAGGCAAATCGGAGGATTAAATAATTTACTTTAATGATCAGTGAAATAAAAAGAATGTTATCCAAAAGAGTAACATTGACGATGTTACCTGTCATTGAGTAGATAACGGAAGAGATGTCACTATCAAAGATAGATAACACCTGTAAGAGTAATCTTAATTTATTGATTACAGTTTCAAAGGATGTCATTTCTTTTGTAAAAGATAAATTCTTAAATTTAATTCTAATACTTAAATAAACTACTACTACTACTACTAATAATAATAATAATAATAAACAATTTATTCAGAAAATGAATATACATTATTAATTTTAACATACAGTTGTAATATTTAGTTGTATTATAGTACAATTATTATATTATAGTACTGAAGAAATTTACTCATTAACTATGAATAAATAGTCAGGAATGACTTTAAAAACTTGTGTAATATAAGTGATAAAAATGTTACACAAAAAAATCCTGACTATGAAATAAATTAACACAGCAATTTCAAAGCCAAACTATGAAAACTTTTCACAAGTTACAAACATGACATCCTTTTCTTCCATAGAGAAATAAATAAATAAATTTACTAATCACTAACTACTAGTATGGTAATTAGATATGTATTAACAGAATCAGTGTGAAATTCTGACCAAATGATGTAAATTTCAACTATGCACTCTAAATAATAAAGGAAAGTTATATTTCAGATTTTCACAAAAAGGTGAACTTTGACCTCTTGTCATAAGTCAAAGGGGTCGATTTAAACTACGAAACTAATATAGAATAAAGAATGGAGTTTTGTGTTTCTGTGGATGTATAATTTATATACAATCTCCAAAAAATTAGAAAGATATAAGTTTTAATCGTAACTATTAAATGAAGATCGTCAAAATATTGGCCAAGAAATTCTCATCAGTTCTTCTAACTTTAAATGTTAATAATTTTAAAACGAGATATACTAGAATTATGAAACTAATACAGTATCTAAATTATATGGAAGATAGTGTATATATAGAGTTTCAGTGTCCAAAACTAGTTAAAAATAATAAAAATGAATTGATATTTGCTATTACAATTAAAATAATCGGGAGAATGATACACTCGCAGCGATGAAATTACCTCCCATTTGGCTAATGGTATATAGGATCTTCCATGACATTTCAGTGCCTAATGGTTTGCCTTTCTTTTTGCGCTCATTTCCACACTCATCCTCCAGACACCACCTTTTATCCACATACTACACAACATCTTACAAACATCTCTATGCGGGAGGAGAAAGGATTGCCCATATTGTATGTCCTGCGTGTTGTAGAAGGTACCTAAAGGGACGGTGGTAGTTGGGTTGGCTGCTCACTAACACTTATCGTTTGCCATAAATGCTAATGCATGCCACAGAGTATGCTGTGATCGCTGTAAGCGAGCTTATATCTTTTTGCGAAAATGTATGAATCATATGGGTACATGGAATGTCAGAAGAATAAATGTGGAGAAGAGAAGAGAGGTAATAAATGTATTTAGAATGGGCAGATTTGATTTGCTCGCTGTGACTAAAACAAAGATAAAAGGAAACTGTGAAAATGAGTGGTGTGGTGTGAAATGTGTTTGTGCTTCTGTGGAAAGGAATGAGAGGGGAAGAGAAGGAATTGCAAATTCTGATAAGTAACTTGTGGTACACAGCTGTGGTAGATTATGTGTGTGTGAGTACTAGAATTCTAATGGTTAAATTGAAGTTTGAAAAGATCAATAAATGTGGTATATGGTCCATCTGAGGGCAATGTTGAAAAGTGTGCGATTTTCTGGAATAATCTGAATGATGTTTTGGATGGGGTGAGTAGTAGCTTCATATTGACTGTCTTGGGTAACCTAAATGGTTGGATAAGTGATCAAAAATAGGATGGTATAACAGGTGACTTTGGGGTGTTAGGAGAAAATAAAATGGTAAGAAGGTGATAGATTTCTGTGAGGAGAGAGGTATGTGTTAAAGTAATACTGTATTTAAACAAAGTAAGTATACTAGAGTTGGTGTAGGTAGAGATGGAATCAAAGTGAAAAGTTTGAATTATTTTGTTTTGGAGAAGGAGATGTTGAAGTATTTGTTGGATGTTAAATCAGTGAAAGGGGTAGGAATGGGATTACCGAATAATTATGTTGTTTATGTAAAATTAAGTTAGTGGGGGCTTGTTTGGAGGGGAAGGTGATGGTAGAATTAAGAGAGAAATTAAGTGAACAAGGTAATAAGGATAAGTATTTAAGAGCACTTGCAAGTAAATCAGCTGAATGTGAAGGTCTAAGTCAAAACTGAATAAATCTGAAAGCAAATGAAGGAAGAGGTTGTTAGTAGTGCGAAAAAAGTATGTGGATGTGCTAAAGTAGGAAGTAAGACTGTTAACAGTGAGTGGTGGAATGAAGAAGTGATGCAAGTAGTTAAAAGTAAAAAAAATATTGAATAAACCAAACACAATGATGAGTACCTCAATATAGACTGATGTTTCAATCATATAAGAGGAAAAAGGGAAAAAGGTGCATACATAGGGAGGAAAAAAATTGGAGGTGAAAGAGTTATGAATGAGGATAAAAAGGAATAGGAAGGTCTTCTGGAAGGAAGCGGGAAAGGTTAAGAATCAGAATAAGGGGAATCTTCTAAGAATAATGAATAGGGATGGTGCTTTTGTAACTGATGAAATGGATGCAAGGAGAGTGTGAAGGGAACACTTTGAGAATCTGCATAACATTGGCAGTAATGAAGAGGTGATTGTGAATATGTGTGAGTTTGACGGTGCAAGAAAGAATAGGTATTTTGGGGATGAGGTTATTAGTAAGGAGAAGGAGTCAATTAATAGAATGAGAATGTTGTTGAATGGTAACTTTGCAGGTATAGATGAAATTACTCTTGAAATGATCAAGAACGGAGACGAGATTGTACAATGATTGGATTTGGAATAAAATAGAAAGTCTCTCAAATTTAAAGTTCTGGATGAGATCAGCAATAGTACCCTTATAAGGGTAAGGGATAAGGGTAACTGTAGAAATTATAAGGGAACTAGTTTAATGAGTGTTGCTGTAGGGAAGATATATGCTGGTAATTTGGATGAAAGAGTATGTCAAGTGACTGAAGGACTGATTGGTGACCAACAAGGTGTGTCTAGAAAGTGGTAGAGGATGTGTGACCAATCTTTACATTGAAACAAATGATTGAGGAATGAGAAAGAAGAAGAATAAATTGTATTTAGGTTTTACCACAAAACAGTTTGCCCTTTTTAAATATATCCAACAATTTTAAATCGATAATAAAAGAATCTGAGCACATATCTTTAATTAAGCGATTAAAGAAAATATAAACATAAAATATAATAAACATAAACCTGAATATCTACAAAAGTAAAGAAATGAAATTAAAACATAATTACAGTTAAAAAATACATCTTAACACAATTACTAGTTATAAACAAAAAGCAAAAAGATATAAAATCACATAACTTAGTAATACCTGGACAGGAATCAGTGTCGAGTTTTCTTAGCAGAATAACCAGACTATCAAAAACATATAAACAGCGTCACAACTCACAATTGATGATGAAAAAATGGAAAGGGTACAAACATGAACTGTAAAAAACATCAGAACCAACCATATAAAAAAAAAACATCCAAATCAATACTAATAAAGACAATACAATAATAATATTACAAATCAATTAACATAAAATAATCAGAAATAGTCAAAAATTCATAATTAATAGTAACATGGAAGTATAATAAAAATACACACCTTATGTTGAAATGAATTAGCTCACACACCAAAGTTCCTTACCAACAACAAACCAAAGCACCAACCAATCCACAAAATCACAAATATTTCAAATTTCACAATATTAATGCCTTGAAAATAAACAGGTAAATAAATTAACAGCAGAATATATATATATATATATATATATATATATGAGTAGTATAGTATATGTTATATATATATATATATTATATATATATATATATATATATATATATATATATATATATTATGTGGTAAGAGTAAGTATAATGTATTTAATATATAATATTTGGCTTACTTACTCCCAGCGAAGAATGAGAAAAGAGGATAAGAAAGAGTATGAAATTATGATTTAATAACAAGGTAAGTACCTGTTGTGATAATTATGAAGACACACCACTGCGAACTGGTAAGTCGAGAAGACGTGCCTATGTCCCGTTTAGGCTGAAACAATTGCCCAACCGCTGGATATTTTTGGAGGGACCTTGGTTATGCTGGTCGCTAATAGTGGATGTGATATTAGGATGTTTAGAGTAGGTACTTTAGATCAAAGGAGAAGAAAAGAAAAATAAATAGGTTTATTACCCAGTAGAAAATGAGGACTATATTAAGTTCTATGGTACAGACTAAAAAAAACTATATTATATACTAAGTAAAATACCCGAAACCATAGATATTTTATAAACTTATAACAAAAGTTGTGTGTAGGAAATACTGGAATTATCTCGGTATTTCATGAGGAGACTTTATGTAAAATCTCAGAATTTGAAAGGGTTAGAGAGATGGTCATCACAGATGAATAACCACTCTGATAGGATTTATTATTATATTCTTAAGAGTGATTGTTATAAATAGTTAAGAAACAATCACTATCTACAATCATTATTTACAATATGACATGGAAAATGGATTTCTTTATATTTATAATTATGATTATATAATTATATTATAGTCACTATAAAAATAGTTTTATTATTATGATTATAATAATTAGATTATAGGCACTATTAAACAATAGTTATTTTTCAAAAGGTTAAGCTTGCTTAACTTATATTTTATTTAATTCTTATTGAGGTGAGGTCACTTTTATAACAACATGGGGTGATCATGCGTTGTAACGCTTAAGGGAGTTTATGAGAGTGGATGGAAACCATTAAAGCACAATGAGGGAGTTTATAAGAATGGATGAAAACCATAAAACACAAGGGCAATTATTATTGCTTCACAATTAAGGTTGGAGAAAACAACATGTATTTTTCCCCAAATTTAAGGTTTCTTGAGATGGCAATTTAAGCCATTTAAGATTTCTTGAGATAGATGGCAATGTATTGCATGGGACTAAAAAGTTGAGATAAGGTGGATCCTAAATTGTAAGAACCACAAAGGTAGAGTAAGACCAAAGAATAAAATGGATCTTGTCCAAGCAATAAAACCCTGTAAAGATTTACAGGAATTAGATTTATGAATTGAATGGGAAGTCATTATGATATTTAATAGTTTATTTCATCAAGTCCAATTATCAAAGGGAATATGTTTAAAAGATAGAAAGATTCTTACCCTAACATAAATATGTCATTGAGGGGTCTTATTTGGCTGGTGAATCTCAACAGGGGAATGGTTTCCACAAGTAAGCTGTAAATATAAGGGGATATTGGGATATGATCTATGTTATGTTCATTATATTCAGCTAGGTAATTCAAGTTATAACTATCATAAATTTAGGAAACAGTATTCACTAACCTTCAATGATATATCCCATTAAATTTAAATATGAAATTATAATAATAATTTTATGGGTATTACCATACACCATATAGTTTATGAATATGAGTTTATAAATATAAACTGAACTGGAAAGATAGAAAGAAAGATTTAAGATAATCCATAAGTAAAAACTAAATTTGGTACATAGCTATGTTAAAGAAAAAGATTGGATTCACCCTCAATTTGCCAATGTATTGTTATTTATTAATAAATAAATAATTTTTCATTGGAAAATTTTGGGCGAACAAACACTTTGCTTAAATCTAAAGAATTAGAGACTAGTGTCTACAGTCACCCCTACATTCTCCCCCACTAAGCCTAAACCCCCACCTTTATTTTCGACGGTGATGAATATAACGGAGCTTAAACCTAGTGTTATTAGGCAGAGAAAAGGGTAGTACAGCAAAGTGTTAAGTATATACTACATGAACATAGAAATTAGATTACTTTGCTACATTTCTATGTTATTTCTACAATTATTTTAAATTCCAAGAACTACATATGTTATTGTTATGGTACTTAATATCCTGCCCAATAACCACTAATAAATATTAGCCGATTTTTCCAAATAGGACAGGACAGATAATGTACAGTTGGAATAAAGCGAGTTCCTCTTTGGTTCTTCCGCTGAAACTCAAAAACAAAAGGATTAGAATTTTTCTTATTGTGATTTCCATCAGTACATTTCATTACAATTTTTGGCGGTGTCAAATCACAAAAATTGCAATAAACTTGTCTGATGAAAAGAAAAATATTAGGATTAATGAATATCAAAATTTTATTAACATAATAAATTTTATATGTCTATATTATATAGAACATATATACCATATAGTTTTAGTCAGTGGAGCATATATATACCTTTGTTTTTAGGTATACTAGTTATATAACTTTTCATTGCATGGTGTAACACCTGATTTACTTTTCATGGTGTTCAATTTGTGTTTTCTATGTTGTGTTTGATGTATGTGAAATCACGAGGAACGGAAAGGTTCTCATCTTTACTTATACACTTTCCATGTTCATGAATGGAAAAGGTGATAAGGAATCTGTGTTTTTTTTCCACAGATGGGCTTACAACAGGGGAGCTTAATGGTTTTAAAGGAAGAAAATAGGGTGTGTAAATCAAGTTGTTAGTGTAATTTAGGTTAGGGTACATTAGAATTAGTTAAACAAGGTTAGGTAACTTAGATTAGAATCTTGAGACTGACGAGGAGACAACGGACACTCGTTCCGTTGACTTGGAATTTTTGTCTGGGCACTCCTAGAGGATTTACTGTAATATTCAGTGTTTACTCTTAGCTAGCAGCTATTAGGGAGAGTGTTCATTGGAAGGAATCAAAGTAAATTCACACAACTAAATATTTTTAGGTCGACATTAAATTTAGTTTAACACGTTGAGGACATTTCATCCCAGGATGGGGGACCACTACAAAAAGGACAAGTAGATAGCCTCCACTAATATCTGGAGAAAGATGTTTGGTGGAGGTAGCCTTATAAGGTTTGCGAAGATCGGCACTCAGACTTTTACATGACCTTGGTTTTCGATAATAACTACAATCCCCAAATATTTAAAGAGTTAGTGTGCTTCATGACCGACCTTAAAATTCACACAGCAAATGCTTGTGCCTAACCTGGATTTAAGTTGTGTGATTTTACAGAGTAAAGTTACTGGTGATTTTTAAGAGAGAAGAAGTTGATGATAAGGGATTACTTCACCATGATTTTTTAGAGAGGAAGTAAGGAACTTGGGTCTTAGAAGATGAGGATAACAAGTTTCTGTGTGATTTGTATATGAATGTTCTTTTATGTTCTGAGTAGAAGAGTTATGTGTGGAAAGAATAGTGGGAAGTAAGAATTTTGTTGTAACTGAATAGCAGCATCAGCATTATCCTACCATGTTTTCTCCTGTATGAGTACGGAAATTTTTGCCTCATTTTGGTATAGCCTCTGACACCTTTGCTCTACAGTTGGGCGCGTGGCATTCATCCGTTAGGTAGTAAGAGATTCGTGCCCCCGCCCCATGTCTGGGGCCATGGTAAGCACCACTCAGCCAAGCCGCTCTAACCTGGTAGTATAAACTCACGAATACCTTTACTTTATGCTCATGTGGCAGCGTTATATGCTTTTGCTAGTAGGCGTTCAGGTGTCTTCTCCGTCCTCATACCATTGATGAGAGTCTCTCGTACAGAAAAGTAATCTGTATCGTTTTTAGTGACTTGACGGTAGAATTGGAGAAATTTACCCTGTAATTGACTGCCAAGACAGTGTAACCATTGGTGATGCAAATTAGGGAATTGGAACCGGCAGTAAGTTTCAAAATCTTCCAAATATGAAATAAAGGTTTTCTTTGTTCCCAACTTGTATTTCCCCGGGTCAGTTTCGTTAGATATCTGGGTAGATGTCTGTGATGTATTGAGTAACTGGGTCAAGTGCCCAACAGCTTTTTCTAGCATATCAATCTTTTGTTTAATTATGGGCCCAGAGTACAAGTTTGGGGATTCAGGAGAATCATATAATGTTAATTGGGGGGTGTTTAAATATGATATGGAAAGAAGGACTAGTATTAGATTGCTCATCAAAATCTATGAGCAAGTTGTCCAGTTTTAAAGGTGGATTCATTGGTTTATGATCCCCTTGAGAGTTAAATTGGGTAATGGGATTCTATAGATAATTTTTATAGTTTATAGTTTTAATGCAATTTTCAATTAATTAAATATAAATATATAACTATTCTACCTCTAGGAAGGACTAAACTAATAGTTTAAGAATAGTAAGAAATTTTATGATCCAGTATAAGGATTTGTTTTGAAATTCTTCTGGGAATATGAAGGTAAATTTATGAAATATCTAAAAATACTTTGTTCTGTAAGCTGTATGCGACGAATGTGCTAAGTGATCATTATCATAAATCCAAGTGTTTAGCGAACCCATTAAGAACACAAGTCCTTGTCTGGGCGCCACCAATTTTCTCTGTGATTTATGTGGTGAGAAAGTGGCAATGTGAACATAATGAAAATATTGGCAACCATGATAAGAATGAGAAAAGAGGATAAGAAAGAGTATGAAATTATGAGATTTATTAACAAGGTAAGTACCTGTTGTGATAATTATGAAGACACACCACTGCGAACTGGTAAGTCGAGAAGACAGACGTGCCTGTGTCCCGTTAGGCTATAACAATATCTCAAACGGCTGGATACAACATTTGGAGGGACCTTGGTTATGTGGTCGCTAATAGTGGATGTGATATTAGGATGTTTAGAGTAGGTACTTTAGGACTAAAGAAGAAAAAGAGCAAATAATAAATAGGTTATTACTCCAGTGAAATGAGGACTATAGACAAGTCTATGGCACAGACTAAAAACTATATACCAAGTAAAATAATTCACAAAAAACCATAGATATTTTTAAACTTATAACAAAAGTTGTGTGTAGGAAATACTGGAATATTCTGTATTTCATGTGAGACTATGTAAACTCTGTGAATTAGGTATTAGAGAGAGATTGTCACAGATGAATAAATCACTCTGATAGGATTTCTATTATTATATGCTCCTTAAGAGGAGCTTTGTTATAAGATAGTTAAGAAAACAAATAAATGTCAAAAATTATTATTTACAATATGACATGGAAAATGGATTTCTTTAAATTTTATTAATACTATGATTAGTAAATATGTAATAGTCACTATAAAAATAGTTTTATTACGAAAAGCAATAAATCGTATGTATACATATTTATAAACAATAAGTTATTTTTCAAAAGGTTAAGCCAGTTTTTAACTTTTTTATATTTTATTTAATTCTTGTTTCAGTTAACGGTATTTTTGTATAACAACATGGGGTGATCATGCGTTGTAACGCCTAAGGGAGTTTATGAGAGTGGATGGAAACCATTAAAGCACAATGAGGGAGTTTATAAGAATGGATGAAAACCATAAAACACAAGGGCAATTATTATTGCTTCACAATTAAGGTTGGAGAAAACAACATGTATTTTTCCCCAAATTTAAGGTTTCTTGAGATGGCCATTTAAGCCATTTAAGATTTCTTGAGATAGATGGCAATGTATTGCATGGGACTAAAAAGTTGAGATAAGGTGGATCCTAAATTGTAAGAACCACAAAGGTAGAGTAAGACCAAAGAATAAAATGGATCTTGTCCAAGCAATAAAAACCCCAAAGATTTACAGGAATTAGATTTATGAATTGAAATGGAAGCCTAATATATATTTAATATTATTTCATCAAGTCCACTATCAGGCGGGAATATGTTTAAAGATAGAAGATTCTTACTCCCAACATACATATGTCGGGGGCTGAGGGGGTCTTATTGGCTGGTGAATCTCAACAGGGGAATGGTTTCCACAAGTAAGCTGTAAAATAAGGGAGATTGGGATATGATCTATGTTATGCTCCATTATATTCAGCTAGGTAATTCAAGTTATAACTATCATAAATTTAGGAAACAGTATCCCTTTTTTTTCAACATATATCCTTATTAAATTAAATATGAAATTATATTAATACTTTATGGGTATTACCATACACCATATAGTTTATGAATATGAGTTTATAAATATAAATGAACTGGAAAGATAGAAAGAAAGATTTAAGATAATAAACAAAAACTAAATTTGGTACATAGCTATGTTAAATATGTTAAAGAAAAAGATTGGATTCACCAAACATTTGCCAATGTACTCTGTTATTTATTAAAAAATAAATAATTTTTCATTGGAAAATTTTGGGCGAACAAACACTTTGTTTAAATCTAAAGAATTAGAGACTAGTGTCTACAGTCACCCCTATTATTACATATTAGTATATATATATAGCAGTGAAAGAAAGATATATATAGTATATATTATATATATATATATATATATATATAGAGTTAAGGATATATATATATATATAAGGAAGTTATGCTATAGAAATATATATATATATATATATATATATATATAAATCAAATTTCCATAAGAATAATGGATGACGAACGACTGCAAGGATCGAAAAGCCAGAATAGGAAATAATAAAACTGAAAAGGAGGAAAAAGATAGCGACTACAGATTGTCATTGCGCCGACCCATCATTAACACTCACTCATCTTACATTTGCAATCATCCATAAAGCAATAATAAAAATATGACACAAAAAAACAAAACACCTTACTGTTACTAACTTACTACATTCCCCCCTACCTAAGTCTTCTCATATTTTCCTAAACCGTCCAAAACACCAAAACATGATTAAATGTCCCTGGTGATCTACATATTTCGGTATGTCTTGTTGATTCTCACCACATTCAATGCCACCATCTGTTAATGTTACCCTCTTCTACTCTAGCCAACACTTCAGACATTTCAGTAAACTCTTAATCAATTTCTCCCGATCTTGCACTCACAGACACATTCTTCAACTCTTTCACAATGTCTTCTTCTTCCACACAAAATTTATCCAACTCATTTGCAAAAACATTGCTACAGTTTACATTTTCCTTAAATTTTCTTAACAAAACTAAAACACTTTTTCTTCCACTCTGTCTAAAGGAAATTTACATATGGTATAAGTTTTATTGGTTGTCGCATAACTCTCCTCCCACCAAAATCCAGAAAAGTCATTCACCTGGCTACTTTCATTAAAGAATTCTTTTGCCTCTGTCATTTACGTCTCTCTACTAACACCATTTCTCTACCTTCTAACCAAGAGTCATTCAACACTACACATTTTTTTTCACCTTTTCTTCACTATCTCTATTAATTAACTCATACATGGGATGTGCTTTAACATACTCAGGTGGTTCTCTCCATGGTCTCAGTTGGGTTCGATGAGCTCTAACTTCTACTATTCCATTTTCAACTCTCTTCTCTAAAACATAGCTAACCCCCATTGGTCATAACATTCCCTACAACATATGGCCCTTCAGGCTTCTCTCATTTTACTAACATTTAATCTACCTTTCTCAATCACCTCCTTTAAAACCTTCTCACTGACCTTAAAACTTACAAACTTCCTATTTACTTCTCTCCAAACATCACGATCTTTCACAGACAACCCTAACTGTGATCTTACAAACCTTTCAAAATTCATTACACACATACAAGGAGACATGCCTGTCGCATTATGCACTGACATATTATAATAATAATCCCATTCATCTTCTTTCTCACTCATCATTCGTAACATTTCGCTCAATGTGCGAATCATTTTCTCAGCTAGACCATTTGAACTAGGCATATAGGTTGTGGTTCTTACATTCTCAATTCCCCAATCATTCAACATATGATGGAATGACATACCAGCAAATTCAGGACCATTATCGCTCAACATAGGTTTAGGTTTACAAATACACATTGGCAACAAAACTTCTCTCATCACTTTTGCTACAATCATAGTAGTTTTGTTCTTTACAGGCACAGCATAAGCAAATTTACTTTTATGGTCAACCATCACTACCATCCCAACATACCCACTAGGTGTTACAGGGAGAGAGAGACAGTCAATCACAACGAATTCAAAAGGTTCACTCACTTCCAGTCTCAAAATTGGTGGTTGTGCGTACATTCTCTGAATTTTTCCCCTTTTGCCATTCTTCACAAATGACTGCTACATCATTCACAATCTTTCTCAACCATGGGTTAAACATTCGTTCTTTCATACACTCCCACAATTTAAACTTGCCCATATGCCCAAACCTATGATGAACTACTAAAACAATCCCTGCAGTACCTATTAAAGAAAACACTGGTACATAAACATCATTTTTTCGGTCTTCTAATAAAATATACATCCATACATACTACAAACTTCCTAGCAAATACCTTAAATTCTTTTAATATATGATCCCATTCACTCGCAGCCTTACCTGAAAGAATGCAATTTCTAAGTTCATGAATTATCATACATTTTTCTTGCATTTCCTCAATATCCCTAATATTTAACAGTTCCTCCTCACCTACACCAACTTTTACCAATCCAACGAAATCAGCAGCACATACGTCTCCTTTCTGCATTCTCACAATTACTTTATCTCCTTTCCACAACCACTCATTTCCAACATCAACAGACAAGCCATGCAATCTTAAAAAGTCAATCCCAAACAAAAAACAATAGGGCAGTTGCTCATTTTCAACTACAGCAAACTTGTTTGATATTCATTAATACTCCCAAATCAACAGCTAAAATTACTTCCTCCCAAGCTATCACTTTTCCAGGACAAATACAATTTATTCTCACACTCATACTTTTCCTAGAAATCTGAAAACTTAGCTGTTCCAATTCTCTTAGTACAGACGCATTCAACAATGAAATTTGAGCACCAGTGTCAATCAATCCACAGTACATTTTCATTTACTTGCACCTGTACTTTTATTCTCCCACATATTCCATGCTCACAATAAATAAGCTCTTTAACCTCACCAGGGCAAACCACTTTAACATCCTCACCATCTTAAACCTCAAAATCTACTACCGCATCTTCAAGTACATACTTCCTATCATAACACTTTTTCTTGATTACCCAATTGTAATGTACTCCGCTCAAACATTGCAAATGAAGTTCACTCACATTCGTTCCTTTCACCCCAGCACCCCTATATACAACTGATTTCTCTCCACCATAGTGTACACAAACTAATACCTTAAACAACTTGCTTACAACAACTAAAACTTCTTGAAAAGGCATCACTCCTGAGTTACACATTGCTTTTAATCCTTTCATGTACTTTCTCACTTTCCCAATACCTATCTGCTCCGGACTCTTACATGCCTCGGACATAACTTCTCTTTTCAAATCATCTATGATATCAGGCACTCTTAGGAGTAATCTATCCTCAGCTAAATCTTGTAGTCCATACAATGCACTTTCAAACATGAATCTCCACCACCTCTACAGTCTTTTCCTTTCATAAGTCCTCTCGGCAAGTATTCTGGATCTATCACAAAATTTTCATACTCTCTCACTACCAGGCAATCCAAACAATAAATCCGCAAATTCATTCTTCTCACCGGGTATATACTCAATCGTATAATCAAAATCACTCAAATCTTCCAATGTCCTTGCAAGCCTACTGTCTACTGACCTAATTCTCTGCAGATACACCAAGGGCTGGTGATCTGTATGTACAACAAACTTAATTCCATACAAAAATGGATGCAATGACTTCAAACAAAACCTTAAAGCAGCCAACTCTCTCTCAATTGTGGAATGTTTCCGTTCAGTCATACTAAAAGCTTTTGAAACATAAGCAATCACTCTCTTCCTTTCAATCCCGTCAATCACTTGATCTTGCATCAAAACACCTCCCATACAATATCCACTCGCATCAGTATACACTTCAAGCAGTTTAGCATACTCACTATAATCAGGGTAAGCAAGCTGGACATCTTTTGCAACTTCTGCTTTCAACTTCTCAAATGAATCAACCATTCTATCATTCCATTTCACAACAGTGCTTTCCAGTCCATTCAGTCAAGGGTTTCACCACACCTGAACAGTCTTTCATAAATTTCCTTCCAAACTCTACCAGTCCCAGAAAACCTCTCAACTCTCTCACAGTCCTAGGTCTAGGAAAATTCTTCACTTTCTCAATCCTGATGCATTAACCTTATATCTTAAAAACTCAACCTCCTTCTCAAACCATTCACACTTGCCCACCTTCACTTTCACACCTACATCTTCCAATTTTTTAAAAACATCATTTACCAATCTTAAATGTTCCTGAAAAGATTCAGTCATAACCAAAATATCGTCAATGAATACCATCACATTCTTACAAGGAAAGTTACTCAAAACATTCATAGCCCTTTGAAACGCCGCCGGAGCATTAGTAAGCCAAAGCTTAGATTTCTAAACTGATAGTCTTTTAGCAGTTGAAAATGCAGTCACACATCTACTATTCTCCTCCACTGGCATCTGATAATACCCACCCACTAGATCCATTTTTGTAAAAACTTTCATTCCATACATACCACACACACATTCTGACACCAAACACATAGGAAACCTATCTTTCACAATTCTCTCATTAACCATATGATAATTTATACACAATCTTAATCTACCATCAGGCTTTCGCACAGGCACAACAGGACTATTCCATGGACTCGCACTCTCTTCCAAAACACCTATTCGTTCTAACACATCACACTGTTCTTCAATCTTTTGCGCTACTGGTGGTGGTAAATGACAAGGTCTTTGATAAATGGGAGTATCATCAGTCAAAATAGTTTTAAATTCAGGGAGCTTAGAATTTCCAAAAACATCATCCCCCTGGCTTAAGGCATTTCTTCTCTCCCATAACATTCGATGAACCTTCTGTCTCCTTATTTACCCCCAACTCTGCATTTAGCCTCACTTTCTCCACTAACTCATCATACTTCCAATCATTTACCTGAATATCTCCAGCAAGCACACATAATCTCTCTTTGTTCATCTACATTCACTAGGCCTAACATGAACGCCTCCTCTTTTGTCGGGTTTCACTTACACATATATTATGGGATTTCTTCCATCTTCATATTACCACTCTTAACACAGTCCCTAAATTTAGTAACAACTGGCACTAGTATATTTCCAATACCTTTTAACGTTCTATTTACAGGTCCTTTCTGATCATTTGTCACAGACATCCTTTCATATGCATCATTATATACTACATTCACCATACACCCAGTATCAATCAAAGCTCTTCCTTTAATTCCTTCAGAATCAATTCTATTACTCAAACATTGATTTAAATGACTTCCCCAGAGTACATCCATATTTGCAAACCCTTCTCTAACATTCATAACTTGTATACCCCAGTCACACTTGAGGGTTCACAGTCTTGAGCCCTCATCTTAATTAGTTTCCCCCTGTTGCATTTCCTACAACTGACCAATTTACATTTTCTGAATTAATATCTCTACCTATCTCTACATTACTATTATTATTAACACCTGGTATATTGACAGGACTTTGTTGGTACTCTGAACAACTTGACTCATATTTCCTGCCTCCTTACACTCCAACACATTCCTGCCACAGACCCTATTCTTCCACACTGAGCACATGTATACTTCTTGGGGCTCTACACATTCAAGAAAAATGACCATCTTGGCCACAATTACCATGTACAGTCTTTATCATCTTTACACCTAGGGGATATTTCTGCACCCAGTGATCAGGACTACCACACTGTCTGCAGCCTGAAGACTGTTGATTACTACAACTATTAGCCAAGCGTCCCACCTGTCCACAACTGAAGCATGCACCATTCAGATCTTATGTGCTCACTTTTCCCCACATCTGAAACTGGCTATCTTTTGATTTCAAAATCAAGAGATAGCCAGTTTCATTAGCAACTGCATTCGTTCTACTGACATTTGTCAGATTAAATCTACCATACTGAGCATTTTTTCTAACATTCCCATTCGTTCTTCTATTTTGATTATCCATTCTCACTCCCATTTCCTGATCCTCACCATAGAAATCCTCTAAAAATTTTACCATCACTTCATAAGGGTTCGCTCTAAGAGCATCTCTGTAAGATCTATATTGGGCTGGTGTCCCCTTATTTTCTACTTTCTGATCTTCCACTAAATACATCTATTTGCAAGATCTATATTTGGCTGGTGTCTCCTTATTTCCTGATCTTCCACTAAATAGATCTATTCGAGCATTCTCAATTCTCTCATTCACATCAAAATCTCTATCTTCAACAATCTCTAACACATCTTCCCATCTCAACCTTAAATGAGCCCATCTCATTTTTTCTTTTCTTCTAGCATTGATAAACTCCGATATATTTGTTGGAATAGTTTCCAAAAACTTTTCCATTAGTTTCTTGTTTTCATTCACATTCTTGTCACTAAATTTCTTTCTTGCTAATGTCTCCAATATATATATATATATATATATATATATATATATATATATATATATTATATATATATATATATATATATATATATATATATATATATATATATATATATATATATATATAACTCATTTTTACTTATTTCTGCCTTATCGTAAAATCATTCACCTATAATTTCACTACTTTCCTTTTTAGTAAATGGGCCACCTGATCTAAAATTCTCTGTTTTTCCACTTCATACTTAGGTTCACCCACACTCACAACTGCCTTGTAAAAATCAAGCATACGACCTTTCAAAAACTTGTCAAACTTCTTCACAAAAAATCTTTTATTTTCACTAAATTTCTCCTTAAAACAGCTTTTATACTCTCTGAAAAAATCAGTCACCTCCTTTGATCCATACACATTAAATTTATTTATCTTAGATATTTCTCTAATCAGAATACTTCTTATCACCTCATAGTCCAAATCAGTAGATTAACTATCTGAATCATTCCCTTCATTCCCATTCTCTCCTTCATTCGAACTTGAATACAATGAGTCAATACTCTTACTTTTCTTCAAATCCATTCTCCTCTCATGCTTTCTGTTCCTAGATGTTTTCTTTTTCTTTTATCTGGTTTCACCCTCATCTTCTCAATCCTGTTACATCACTAAAATCAACATCATTCTTACCACCTTCTACAATAGGACTAGTAGAGGTAACTTTCTTCCAAGTACCTGTTGCTCCATCTACATTTGCGAACTTACTATTCATCAACTCAAATTTTGAAGAAATTTTCTTCCATTTCTTGCATACGATCTGACATGACTCCCAATTTATCAATCAGCTCCTCATTCACTTTTCCTTTCTTTCATAAGACCTCCCCCGCAATCTCTCAACCTCCAACCGCAACTCCTCGTCAGTAGCCATCACTTCACTTTCCCTTTGCAGGCCCCACGTCGGGAGCCACAAATGTGTAGCAGATTTGTTTAAATCTAGACTACAATTTGGTTAGGTTTTCGTGGGGTGTCTAGCTGGGAAATGAAGGAGTAAACAAAAATAATAATTACACTAGTTTAAGTTTATTAATTGAAATCAATAAATCAAAAGAGTACAGAAAGAAAAACACTAAACCGAAAACCGAAAACAACGAAAATAATATACAGCTGAAGCATGAACCGGCTGGCAAAACGCAAATAATCAAAATTAAAAAAAAAAAAGGTTTCTACAGTTGCATGGTTGATAGCGGCTCAGGCATAAGCCTGAGAAGCTCTGCTTTAGTTGCAGACATACTTCCTCATGCTGAACTTTTACCTTCTTCAGAGGAGGGTGTAAGAGCAATCAGTGGATTGCAACGTTGGAATGCGGTTCCTGTGAAACTATCTCAAACTTCCACTCTTTTTTGAAAATGGTTTCTCAGTTCTGCCTACTTTATTCTTTATAGTTCCTGCTGACCTTATGCCTGAATTTATGGTTCTCAGCGCAGCTACTCTTCGAGAACATAACCTTCTCCCTGATTTAACCCGTAGGGAGTTAGTTTATCGTTCGGGTCAGAGAATGGAGGTGGTTGCTAAGGATTACTGTTTTAACAGACCTTTCTTCAATTGTGTTTCGGTCCATTCACTTACAGTGTTTCCCCATTCTTGCCGATTCTTGGACATTACAGGCCCATCAGATGCACCTTCGGTATTGGTAGGTTTTCAGGGGACGGGAACATCCTTCCTCCTTATTCTGATCCCTGGTGTAAGGCTGGACCTCAAGCATCCTTTCCTAATTCCACACAGTTCAGACCATATATATCATTACTGATCAAACCACAATAGATTATACGACTCACCGAGCAAAGCGTCAAATAGACTAACTCACTTAAATACGGTCGTCTCACTCAACACCCGTTTAACTGTGGAACGAGATATTGCTAACCATCCAAAAATTTAGCCTCGCGATGACTGATGCATAATTCATTGCATACCCCCACTAAGACATCGGAATACTAACGAAGCTCAGTATCATCATACTTGCCAGCAATGGACTGCACCCTAGAGCGAACTTAATGGAAGAGTTTATGTCTCTCGTCATGATTATACTCCACAATAGGATCTCACGAACTACTTAGACCTTAAGCGCACAATACACACCACAACAGATCACACCTACCAATCCATATACGAGACAAGCATACTAGTCTGAACGAAATCGGGCATGACAGACGTACTCGACATAAGTAACAAATCAATATAGTGCACTTTGCACAGCTTAACTTACATCACCTCAAAGATCTACATAATACGATCAGCTACAAAGCCGACTTAGCAGTGAGCTGATCCCTCTAGCATGTTGCCTAGTTACGAATAGCAGAAGACCATAATCCAGCATAACACTCACATCACTCCATAGGCACAGACCACCTTGCAATGTACTCCGCTCAATGCAATGCCATCAGCTGCTTCACAGAGCGAGCGGCTCTAGAGATTTACTCATCTACTATCACCATAGACAGTATATGACGAATTCTCAGACTCTCGGCACATATGTGCAGGCAAGTCACACACTACTTCGAGGACTCACTCAACGATCACCGTACCTCGACCACTCTTCTCTCTAACTATCTAGAACACTATTACACTAGTCTATAGTGCTCACAAATCGACAAATCATTCTACGATCCTTATACCGATCCTAAAGCCGCCACAACCAACACACTCTCAATCAAATACGCACAATGACTACCACTAGAACCATCACACTCACAAAGTAGAGAATCAGTGATGTCCGCGCAACGCATGCTCATGACCAGACATATATAAGACTACTCGCATCTTCTCGCCTAGAGGAAACACTTTCGTCTGCGAGTCTAGACTTAATAAAAGCTCAACACAAAACAATAGACGTAGATTAATATCTGATGCAATATAGACAACAGTATATGCTCTCATCTATACTTCATTACTCCTATATAACTACGAGTTCTGCGTCTATCGCACATAAATAGATACTCGTATACTCTCACGTAGACACTAAACATCGAGTCAGTGTATAGGAACACATTTTTCTACTATAGATCTTAATAAAACGTTATTACCAGGATCGCAATGAACCCGGACAGAGCATATATGAGTAGACGGCGGTTTCCTCGTGTTGCTCAATATGGCAGTACTTAAGATGCTGTTCAGTGTTTACAAGAACGGATCGGCGACATTTCAAACGCTGGAATGATGCTATGTCAGACTGAGTTTGCCGGTCGGCTCCAAGGTGACTGGTTAACTTAAGATGATAATTTCATCGTGTTCAGCATTCACTTTTGAAGACATACTTGTCACTTGGACATGTCCTTTTGCTTTAGAAAGAATGGCTATAACTTAAAGCCCAGCAAGACAAAATTGTGTCAAACGAGGGTCGAGTATTTAGGCTACTCACAATTTCCGCAAACGGGATTTTTGCCCTTACCTAAGAATTTTACAGCGGAAGCATTGGAGTTTCCCGTGCCCACTACAGTGAAACAACTTCACCAATTTTTAGGGATGATAAACTTTTACCACCGTCATATCCCACATTGCTCCCAGATCAGTAAACCGTTGTCCTGCCAAACGGGGGGTAAAACAGTTAAGTGAAACTCCGAGTGTCAACACGCTTTTGAGGAATTAAAAGATGCCCTGGTAAACCCCTGTTTGTTAGGATTTCCAGATTACGACTCCACAGCATCTCCGATGGAACTTCATGTCGACGCCTCCGACATTGGCGCTGGGCGTGTCTCTCGCAAATACAGAATGATTGAACTGCGACCATAGCTTTCATACTATGACCTTTAACGGGGCTTCAGAGGAACTACGGACCAGTCAGTAGATCAAAGAGCAATAAAGCTTTACGAGATGGGCAGTCAAAGTCTTGAGACTTTTCTGCCGGGCATAGGGAGTCAAGTTCATCATCTTTACTGATCACATGCCTCTGATTTATTTACAGAACATAGTCTAGTCGATGGTCGACTAGCATGCATCATGGAGGAGTTAAACGAATTCGATTTCGAAATTCAACACATTGCTGGCAAAAGCAATGTTGTAGCCGATGCCCTCTCTCGCTCACCTATCGATCCTTTGTCTGATTCTCCTCCGGATCCTGATCTTTCTGTACCACCTTCGGTGGATTTTATCCCTTCTGGATATTTCATCTTAGAAGTGGCGATTCCTTATATCGTTGTTTCTCCATGTTTCTCTATGGCTCATTTGATTAACATGGTGAACTGTGAACAGTTGTCATCGAAGAACTTCGGAAGCGTCCACATAAATATCGGTTACAGGGCAGACACATGCAAAAGAAATTACGACTTTTTACGCTTCTGGACCAATTGCCCAGGACCAGAGTTCAGTTGATGCCATTCTGTGACTTTTTAAGGTAATGGTGTGCGTCTACTACAATGGCAAACATCCCATTGTCTATGGAAGTCAGTTTGTCAACAATGTTTGTTGTCTTAAGTGTCTGGGTGGTATACATTACAACTATCTGATGCCTACCACTCTAGACATTAGCACGTCCTAGCCTTTACAGTTCATTTACCAGTTTTACAGTTAACAGCTATCAGAATTTTCAAAACATTTACAGTTAACAGCTATCAGAATACTCAACATTTCTTCAGTAAGATCTACCGATGTTCGCAAAACACTTGTTCTTGTGGTGTTTCGGTCTTTTTCATCATTTTCCCGTTTTCCTTTCTCATTTTTTCCTGGTTTCTGAGAATTTTGGGAAGGGTTGGTCATATGGGGTTGCAGCGATGAGATTAGCGGAATACGATGCGGATAATTCACGGATTGCGATGCGGATATTAGCGGAATGCGATGCGATGCGTTTAATGCGGATTGTAATGTGGATACATACACTCATCTCATCTCTTTTCATTTTTAAATTAGCTTCAGACATAATCATTACATTGTAGAATCTTTACATTCATCTCAGCTTCACTGAATACCTGCCTATAAATTCTATCAGAACAGGTTTGTTGGCTGAAGTAATTTATTATTATTCTTATTTTTAATATTAAATATGTTACTTACAATTGTATATATTCCCCGATATGTTAATCATAAATTTAATATTCTCTCATTTACAAAACAGTTAACAGAGTTGAAAGCTTGCCTTTGTGGTATTCAACTAATATTATGATATAAGCCAACAGCTTGTACGTTCTTTTTTTTATTCAACCTTTTTTCAATTTTTAATACACAGACACTTATAAATGTGCTTATTATAATTTGTAAATATGTATAATAATAAATTCAGAAATGTAAAGATAATCAGTGATTAATTGTACATTATTTAAATTAGATACTTTATTAGATACTTTATATTTAAAGTTAAATATTAAAAATTAAAAATTGAATATCAAAAATTACAGAAATCAGAAATTAATTAAATTTAATTAATGCAGACTTGTAAATATTAAATTCTTAAATTTAAATTTTTAGTAATGGAACAAAAATTATTGTTATTCTTTTAAAACAACAGATGTAATCTTCTCTTGCAGTATGAAGACTCTCTTAGCTGTCGGCGAAAGCGAGTTGGAATTACTCCGCCGCGAGAAAAAAACTGCTCAGAGGAGAGTTCAATGTTCATGTCAGGATGGATTATAGCTCGGGACGGACTATTCATGAATGTCCTTCCTGCATTGAAACCCTCATGACTTCAGATGTAGACTTCATTCTTATATGGACGCTTACACCCTTGGCCTGGCAGAAAAAATCCATTACGAATGGAGATAAAGCACTACAGTTTTCGAGCCAGCAGTAAACTTCACAGTCGAGGGTGTACCCAGTGTTATGGATAAGATCACTAAATATGGCAAAAAGAAGAATCCGAGGGTAAAAGTCTATCTCTTGATTCCCCCAGTTAAAGACATGTATGTCTTTAACCAGAAGTGGATCACAAAAGCATGGGTCCGGCTTTTGCAGATCATCTCAAGGACGACGACACCATGTCTCCTCGGTTGATGAGAGAACACTCCATCCATTCTCTTATCCGCTTTGAAGATTTGGCATATTTCAGGTATAAGTAGACAGATAAAACCAATCTTCGCGGTAGTGAGATTTTCAACTATTACTACGGAACAAAACGACACAGCTCGGAGTATAAAAACACCCCTCATACCAGATACATCAAAAAGAAGCAGTTGTACCTTCAAACTCCGATGCTTTCAGATGGGTTACATGCTAACCGCTTGTTCCTAGAACAATTTCTACGGAAATACAAAAGCTTCTTCACCTCTCACGCACTCTCCCGTCCACGGCCTTCTGATCGCCGTGACGTTCGCTCACGAATCAGCCGTCGATCTTCTACTTTATCAAGAAGTGAAGAAAGGGAGCAAATCATACAATCAGCAATTGATCCACCTCGGCCGTCAACTTCTCGAACGTTGACCAACATCGAGAGACGGTTGGGTACGGCTCCTTTTACCGGATTGCCTCCTTCAGCTTTTGTAGCTCCACCTCAGTTGCCTCACTCCTCTACAGCTTATTCGACTCCTTGGTTGGAGTACCCATCAAACTCGAGTCATCAGTCCGACTATCCGTCTGTTCATTCTCAGTCGTCTACACAGCTACCACACCATTCTCAGTTGGGTGTATCTGACCAACAACAAGATGACCATTTCCGGTTGGAAATGCGAATGGTGTTGGAAAACTATGGCTATGGATCTTTATCAGTCTTGCGACGATCCTCCATTCTTCAATCGTTACGGAAATTCATAGACGAAGAGGAACGCTTGCTTCAGCCATTTATGCCGCGTTTTCCTCAGTAACAGACAACAGTTTTCTGCTTTAATTTTAGTTTGTTGTATATATATATATTGTTTGGCAATATATTTTGGTTACGGTTTTCATAATATATAAATATATATATAATATATATTATTATATATCATAATAAATAAATTATATATTATAGTATATATATATAATATATATATATATATATATATATATATTATATATATAATATATATATATATATATATATATATATATATATATATATATATTATATAATATATATATATATAATAATTTGTTTGTCAATATATTTTGGTTTCGGTTTTCAGCTTGTGTATGATAAGGATGTAAACATTTCTTCCAGTTTCGATTTTCGTCTCATTCGGTTATTACATCTCCGTCTTTCACTCATTTACAGATCATCAGTTCCGAACAATTTACGATTACAAGAAAATTGAGTGGGGGCGTAATTTTAGTGCGGGGGGATGTTGGGGTTGCTGTCGCAGTGGCTCCAACTCCACCCTAATATATATATAACTACGGTGCATCACTGAAATATAATATATGTTTGGTATATCCATACTGGATATGTATTTTGTTTAATTATTTATTATATTTATATTTTATGTGATGTCTTGTAATCTAATCCATTCTTCCCCATACTTCTAATCACGTTTTTCTTTAGGCATTATATAAAGTATAGTAAGGCAATTTCAGAAGTTGACAAATATATTTTCTTTTTGTGGTCCATGTTACTGGCCCACTACACATCACCAACTTGCCTCCTTTGCCGACAAAAGGATAGCACATACTTGAAGAAGTAAGATTTATCATTTTTATGTGGATTATAGCTCCTTCTTTTTCTAGATATGTGCGATTGCTCCATTGTTGTATGTTGTGGCTTATTACCTACTCTTTTTTGTTCATCATCAGATTCAGAGTCATCAGACCCGTCCCCAGGACTCTTACAAACACCCTTGTGGAGGGATAGTCATAATCCCCTAGGGTAAGCCATACTTCAGTGTATTAATTCATTCCATTTTCTTTCTTATGTTTACTGCTATGGAGCAGACTTTATATATTTGTTGCCTGTTTTCTAACAGGTGCTATCAACGGGCCTAAGATTTTCTCTGCTATTTGCGGGACGTATTGCCATCAGCGGGCTACCGTCATTGCTATTTGCGGGACGTGATTGCTATTTGCGGGACGTATTGCTTTTGCTGGGTGTCCATCCCATTGCTTTTTCTGAGCCGCTTTTCTTCAAGCTTGTTGCTTTTCCCTTATCACCTTATCAAGTGCTTTCGCAGTACACAGTGCAAACCATCAGAAGGAACTCGAACATCTCAAACTCTACTTGCAGTGCAACTACAGACAGAACAACTAAGTTTAGTATTAGCAGATTGTTCTCGTTTGCATCCTCTCTTTCATACACACTTAACCTCTTGTTCCAAGTAGTAACTAACATTTACACTGGAACTCGAACGCGAACATTCATCAATTTGTTATCTAATCTAATTAGAGGCAAACCTACAGTTATCAGCTATCAGCTTATCAGCATTTTAGCTTCATCCTCCCATAAATTTAATTTAATTAACCGTTAATCGGAAACGTTTTTGTTTTCCCCTGAAACGACGAATTTAATTCAGCTCTGACTTTACCTTTTCAAGGAGGAGTCTTCAAGGAAGATCACGGGAAGTTCAGACGAATGTTGCAGAGGAAACGAATTGGAAGGTTCAGGGAATAATAATGCGGTAGTCGTTAGGAGAAAGAATGCTAACCGTGAGCTAAAGTGGTGGGGTAGATTAACTGATTAAGATTAATAAACTAACCGACTAACCTCTAACACTTTTATAGTAATAGATAGATAGTAGATTTACTTAACAACTAATTTTTCCTATCAGATTAAAATCCATTAATCCAATTCTAACCTATGTACCCTTCTAAGCTTTCTGATTACTGGCCAAAATATCTCCTTATAACTCCTGAAATTTATTGGGTGGTTTGGGACTCAGGCTCAGTACTAATCCGGGATTTCTTTTAGTTTGGGCGCGCCAAAGTTCCTTAGTTGGGTTCATCCGAGTGCACCCTCACTCTCCCCTACACCGACTCCAACTCCGACTCCGACCTCTTGAAAATTACCGACTCCGACTCCACCCTCTTCAAAATTACCGACTCCGACTCCATCCTTTTCAAAATTGCCGACTCCGACTCCACTCTCTTCAAAACTACCGACTCCCGGACTCCGACTCCGACTCCACAACCCTGGTAGAGAGATTTGGCAAGGTATGTAAAGGGAGGGGTTTGAAAGAAAATGTAGATAAGAGTAAGGTTATACTTGTGTGTGAGGACACCTCTCAGTGTGGTTGTTAGATGGTGAGCAGCAGGAACACTTGTCTGAGTTTAAATATTTAGGATATATGTTGAATGAAAAGGAACGGAGATGATAAAGAGTGTAAGTAAGGAAAGTTGGTGAATGGCAGGAAGGGGGCTGGTGCAATTAAAATCCTTGATGGATGTTAAAGACTTTAAGTCATGAGAACGCTTAGGGTTTTACATTGGGGTAAGTTGTTACATGTGTTAATGCATAGTAGTGAGACTATGGTCTGGAAAAAGCAGTAAAGATCTAAAGTACAATGTGTTCAGATGGACAATCTTAGGGTCGTATTAGGTGGGAGAAGAATGATAAAAATGAGAATAACATATTAGAGAGTTGTGTGGTGTGAAGGGGGAAATAAGAGAATAAATGAAAGTACATTGAAATGGCTTGGTCATGTGGAAAGGATGGATGATAGTCGGTTGGTTAAACAGATGTATAGTGGTGAGTGCACTGGGAATCGACTGGCTGGGAGACCAAGGAAAATGTGGATTGAGTCAGTAAAGGAATGCCTGGAGAGAAATGTGAGTTTGACAGAGGCAAATGGTTGTGGCTACACCTGGGCCAAGGCTGATGAACCATACATACATTGACAATGCCATAGTTGAGAGGTCCGTCGCAGGTCCCATGAAAGGCTCCTAGGGTGGATTGTCTTGACTGCGACAAGTTTCTCGCATTAAAAGGTATAAAGGGTGGTAAGGGGGGGGCTTTCTTTTTTTGACTTTGCGATCATATTGATTCTAACTTACTTTTCTGCTAATACTCCCGGTATACGCTTGCACACACCTATAATACCCCAAATGTTCGGGACAACGCACTCAACCAAACCGTACGTCAGTGATGATACTAACCTCTAATGATACAACACAACCTAGAAAACACAAATAAACTCAATAACAACACACAATACACCCCAAAATACACCCAACTATATATATATATATTACTATATATATATATAATATATATATATATATATATATATATATTATATTTTATATATATATATATATATATATATAGTTATTAATACCAACTACTATATTTTCAGTATATATTATATAATATATATATATTAATATATATATATAATATATATATATATAGTATATATATTTATTTATTATAATATTATATATAATATATATATATATTATATATATATATATAATATTATATATATATTATATACTATATATATATATATATATATATATATATATATATATATATATGAATTCTGGATGTAATTTGGCACACATATAGTTTGAAGTGTGTATAATATAAAAATGATGTTTTATAGTGATATTTAAGTTGGGGAGCGGCAGTCTGCAAAAGGACAAGGAAAGTTAACATGGAATATTTGAAAATATTCCACCAAAAAAAATTTCCTTCTCAGGGTGGACGGATTATATCAAGACGAAGGTAATAGTACAAGTCCCATGTAAATTAATCAAGTACAAAGGAAATGGGACTAAAAAGAGTTGTCTGAGTCATGCAATTTAGGCTGACTTGAATTCTACGGCAGTCCGAAAGGAAGAGAACAATTTTTTGGAAGATTTTTTTTTGACACCACTTTTTTGTCTTTTTGCTAATTTTTTTTTTTTTATATAAATGGGTAACAAGTCCTTTTTTAGGGCAAATAATAAAGTTATATAAATATTTATATAAAAATATATATAAATTATATTTTTAAAAGAGAGATGAGAGATAAGTAATTGATTTTATTAAAATTAGATTTTTCTCAAAACAAGCTAACTAAGCGATCGTTTGATCATTCATTTATTTAAGGCAATTCAAATTACTTTTTGCAATTTAAAAGGAGTTGAAATGTAATAAATAGGAATGAAAACTCCTGCAACAATGTGGCAATTAATTATTTACAATTTTCGTTGCCAAACCAAGACGACTTCAGATATTTTTGAAATTCAACTTATTTTAAGTCATAAATTGTTTTTATAACCATTTACCTCTTAGTTTAAGAATTTTAAATTGCTTTTATTTTTCTGTAAGGGGCGCCTAAAAGTAGAGCGCAAATTTTTTTCAATTGATATATTGGAATAAATAACTCGGTAACGCGACTCAAATTATGCAGTGTTAGGCAAAAAGGATTTCCTTTTTTATTTTCTTAATTTAGATTATATAATTTTTTTATGTATATTAATTGATTCTGCTTTTAGAATTCAGATCACTTTACTTTGACATAAATTTCATATTTCTATCAACCATATCCTATGCCTGGCATTTTTAATTTGCAGGGGCTGCAGCCCAATAGTCCATAAAGACGAGCCGCCACTGTATTTATATATATATATATTAATATTAAATATATATATATATAATAATATATATATATAATTAATTAATATATTTCTATAATTATAATATATATATATTATATATATATAATTATATCTGTATATATATTTTATATAATTATATATTATAATTAATATATATAATATATTAATTATAATATAATTTTTAATTTTATATATATATATATTATAATATATATATTTATATAATATATATATATATTAAATATATATATATTAATATATATATATTAGTATAATATATATTATATACGTTATATTATATATAGTAAATAATATATATATATATTTATATATATATATATATATAATATATATATAATATTTATATATAAAATTTACATTCGAAGCTCGCTGGTTAAGTGTTAAAATAAATTTCATTAAACTCGATTGTCCGTTTTTTTTTTAATGTAGCGGTCAGTATGCGGACAACTGTTACTATCTCTGATCAAAAAAATAATTCCGTTTTCTTTAAGGCTAGACAACTTTTTATATGCCTGCCAACTCTAGTAGCATTCATTTAAAAAAAATCCCGCAAAAAAAATACAAGAAAAACTGAGTAATAGAAAAGTATATATAATGTAGGATAACAAATATTATTAATATATATATATATATATATTTACTATATATATCTATATTATATATTATTAGAGAGAGAGTAAGGATAGATAGTAGAGAGAGTGAATGAAGAGAGAGAGTAACTATTAGAAGAGTATATAGAAGCCCAATTAGGGTACTTAGTACATTACTGAGCCATTACTTTTATCTATGGTGGTCCCCTAGTGGTATTATATAAAGAATCGAACCTAACCAAGTCGAGCATTACAACAATTAATGGTCTAATCATTATATATATATAAAAAATATATATATATAATATATTATATATATATATTATATATATTAAATGTCAGCTATCAATTAAATGTCACGTATGTTATCTTAAAAATATTTTTGTAAAGCAAAAGTAATACAATTTTGGAATCAGCGTAAAATTTAGTTATGACACTTTTTTTTCTTTTTTAAAAATCGGTTTTAAAAAAGTAATTTACATGGTGAAACCTTTGTGGATCACAATATTCTTTAGTCTATAATAATAAATTTGTTTATATTTAACATAAATTTAGCACTTGGCCTATACTGAATAGATATGGGGTGGGGTTCTGTACTCATAAACTGACACGTGATATAACACAACAGATGTTTTGACTGAGTGTGACTATATTGTGGAAGTATATCAGGGTACGTGCGATGATCTTCTCGAGATTCTTAATCGCGTTGTGATACAACAATACGAGGGTAGGTATACTTCATATAGTTAGCAATCATGGTGTCAAGACACTGCCAGTTAACAACAGTTCTCGAACTTCGCGAGGTAGGGTTCGAGGATACTCGCATACTACATCTTTATGGCTATTTGAGTCTATACATGGCCGTGTGGGTGTGTGTCATATACTTCTCGCTTCAATCACTCTTTCGGTTGTTGAATGTGAAACAATCGCGTGATCAAATCAATCAGCGCCAGTTATTGTACATCCACCGCCTGTAAGTGTAAGATCTTCCGACTATAGCTTGAGATAATCATCATGGTGCCAAGATAATAATATTACTATTTTCAAATCCATTACTAAATTTTCTGTGATATTAGAATCTATAGTAGGTGATCTGAATCAATAAAAACCTCATATATATATCAACATATATAGTACAATTTACAACGTTTTGATTTATTTACGGCGCGAACCTATAATCATCTATAGATTTAAATTACTTTGTCCAAATTAATTATATTCATCCGTTTACATATATTATTTGTGGTCATATATCTTCCGTTTCGTGATGCGTATTCTACGTTGATCGCTAATTTACAACTTTTTAGGTTTTGTAGAATGTGATTTCTGTTTTAATAGTATTCGTACTCGCAATATAGCTCATAGGTACAAATTCAAAGGAAGCATTCTCATGTAAAAATAATTCAAGTGTGATTTCATGTGTGTGGTTTTTTAAAACCACTTTAAGGATAGCGGATTAAAGGACAAAAAGGACTAAATCATGTGAACGTTGAACTTTTGTGAAAGTTGTTTTGCACATGAGAGAACTCGTTTATGCTCGGATTGATTCTAATATCATTACGACTTCTTTCCTTATTTATTTTAAGACAGTAGATTTAAGAGATAATATATTACTTAATATATATATATAATATTAAATATTAATATATATTAATTAATATATAATTATATTATATATTAATATATATATATATTATATATATATTATATTTTATATATATATAATCTATATATATTAGTATATATATATATATATTATATATTATATATATATATATACTATTTATATATATATATATATAGTGAATAATTAATAAATATATATTTAATTAAATAATTATAAAATTAATATATCTTATATATAAAAAATATGAATGAGGGTAGTTGGGGGGGTCGATATACTTCCGCTCTTTAGTTCACGCTATAATGTAGCTTATAGTCTCAGTGACTCCGAGCGGCATACCAAGTAGAGTGGGGGTGCGGACAAGCGAGGTTGAGCGGTGCTAAGACGCGCGTCGAAGGACACATTAAGAGTTTCTTGTGTCGTGGTGTCGCGGATTTTTAACAAAATAGGAGTTTCCCGCTCTTTTGGGTGCCTGACCTTTTTTTTGAAAAAATGAAGTATAGTGGAAGCTACTAATATATATATATGTTTATCATTTTAATTAAGATATTAATTTACTTATTGTTTATATATATTAATTAAATTAATAATAAATATTTATTATAAATTTTTATTTTAAGTTTTATTAATAACTAAATATTATACTTTTTAGTTCTTAATATAAGATTATTGTTTTTTAATTAATTATACTCTCTCAAGAACCATATTATTCATACTATATAATTTAATGGTTACCATTAATTATTAATACATTAGTACAATCTTTAGATTGAGTTGTGTTCTATAGATCTTGAACTTGGCTTATTTCTTAGTTTACTCTTAATCCTATAGCTAATTTAATTAAATATATATATTAACTATATAAAAGTACGTAATGCAGTTAAAAATAAGCACTAATGGAGTGATTTTGATATTGAGGTCTGTGTAGACAAACTCTACAAATGTGAATAACTAATAATTATTACTATATTATTGCTTTTTATTATTATATTAGTATTAATTTATGTATTTATTATTGAAAAAAAATATTAATTCTCTTCTTTCCTTTACTCACTAAAATCTGTTTTTAATCACTAATCTATCAATTAGTTGTATTTTCCTTATCACAATATACTTTTTCTCTATGATATACAATGAAGCTCATATAAATAATCCATATTTAATCGACTTCAGTATGGTTTTGTACTAGTCATTGCGCAGTTTATTATTAAACTGTTCATTCTATTATAAAGTGACTTGAAATGATCTTTCAAATTGTGTTCCTCTATTCGTTGGTGATATATATAATTATATATCATGGCGTTGTATAATAATACTTGTTTGTGGATAGACTTATGCATATATAAATAATATCAATTGGAATAAAAGCGCAATGTATTTTATTGTAGATCAGGTTAGATAATATTAAGCTAACACATTTTCGTCTACATTACTTATATACCTTTATAGGTCTCTACGCATTACTCATGAATTTTTTTACATATAATAAGTTGTAACATGATTCTGTAGATTCTCACTTTATTCTCATATAGTTTTTCGATACATTGTATATATTAATAGTTTATATTGAAGTGATTAAAAATAGTTTTTATCTGTTATTTTTCAATAAGCGTTATAAATTATTTTTTCTAATTTCTACGCGGGATTTAAAATACAGAGAAATAGTTGGTATTTTACTCATGTTGTCATCGAAAATCTGATATATGTATGACTATAAGAGATCGAAAATCAGGTATAGAATTCATTAAGGTTATGGTATATATATATATAAATATAAGAAATACCTTATGAGAATAATTAGCCCTCCACATGTAAACTAAAATATGAAATAATAGCTTTGGTCTATTTAGCATTATTGTTTTGACACTTAATACTGGCAATTTAGAGAATTATCTATAAAAAAATTTCTTGCATAATGGTAGTTTCTACATCATAGACTTGTGTAGATAATCATAATAGATTCTTGTGTATGATAAATATCACATATGATCACGTCACATTAGTATTTGTACGTGTTACTACTATTATTTATTTTATACTAAATATTCTAACAGCTTATATTCTCACTGTGACTATGTGAAATCTTTACCAGATATTTAGTATAAATAGTTTTAATTTTGAATGAATTAGTTCGTGACTAGGTACTTCAAGTAATGTAAATGGAAATACTTGGCCATGATAACTAAGTACAATATGATAATTTTTTAGTAGTGAAGGTAGTTCTGTTATTGACGGACGAAAGTTGAATGCTGCTGTTCGTTAGTATGGGCTTGTATTATACTTCTCATGATAATGGATGTAACATAGTTTTACATAATATAACAACTGAATCTAATGTGATGAATTGCTCCTGTGCACAAACATGAATAAGAAATATTATTGTAAGCTAGACGTGTGTGTCACTCTCTGGCTTATAGGCGCCGACGGATCTTCTCATCATGTAGATTTCTAATAATATCTATTCATATATTCTTGATGCGAATTATGCAACTCGCCTTAACTTATGGTGGTTGTGTTACCACGGGTGGGATACAAAAAATTATTTATTCAGAAGGGTAATCTTATCAGCTGAATGATGATTTAGCGCTACGCGACCAACAGTATTTAATAATTAGCTGAATTTCGCGCACGGTGCTCTGGAAACAGAGATTCAGAAGACTAACGTCAATCTCACCACATACCTCATACTCTTATATAAGCTCAGATGAGGAAGACGCCAGTAGAACAAATTTGGCCTGGGATAACTCTGATATTTCTTCTTTTAAATTGATAATATTCTGGTATTCTTAGTTTTTTCTGTTTCTCATCAACACACAGGTTATGATAAATAATCCACCTACCAGCTAAGATATCATCGAGCTTCAGTCTACTTTGATTCATGATTTAAGCAGTAGTGATTCAATGACGCTATACTTTCTGGGTGTGGTTGGGGTCTATTTGAATAGAGGTGCAGAAATATAAGGCTTCAGATCCGCTTTAATCTAGCTTTTTTTTATTATTTTTTATACAGAGAGCTTGAATCTATTATTTTGGATTAGGTAATATAACTCTTACTCGTGCACTATAACTTTCATTCCTGTACTCAATTCTCGACGAGAGACATTCGAGGAGGACGCGAGCCGAAAATATCTGTTTGTAGGATATTTTTGCTAATAATTCGATCCACTAAAAGTGAAAAGTATTCACTATTAATTCACTCAATTTTTCATATTATAATATCCACAATGATGTATTTTAATATACTATAGTCTTTCGTGACATATGAGGATATATGATATGACTCGTTCTTGTATTTATGATTTGAATTGTTGTATAATTATTTTTTAATTAACCTTTTGTGAAGTCGACATTATTAGTGGATCTGCAATCGTTGCTGGTAGCGTGTGCAGATGACGCTCGCGGTAGAAATCTAGTGATACGACCGGAGTGATTTTTGCTATTGAGTGATTGTAACTAGACGTTGCTGGAGAATTGTGAAGAACAGACTATGCGGACCGTAAAACAGATTTTTTCTCTTCGAGAGTGATATGAGGTTGTCGCGGTAATTCTCTCAGAAGCAGCGTAACTAATCATCCCTAGAGGTGATATTGCCGGGTAGACAGACTACAACAGTTTTGAATTAAATTATATACTATAATTATTTTGTTCTAATTCTTTTAAGTAAAGTTCATATAACTTTTGAATTGTGCAAATAACATTAAGCACGTTTATTTAAAAATTCCTTTGTTCAAAATTTCTCGCTGCTACAGCAGCCTCTCTATGCCATTGAGAATTACACTATGTTAGATATAATGTAAGTCTTTATTATATTTTATAAGCTTGGTCTGACTCAATAAATGATACACAAAAATACTTGAGGAGTACCATTGGAGAACTGTTGACGCATATTATATTATATTATATTACAAAAGTCCTTTTAATTTTTTTAGTGATAAATATAACTAACTATAAACGTAATTGTATTTGATTTAGCCAACCAATCGTAAAGGAAAGCTATAATTTTTTGACCTTCCTGTGTATGAGTGCTCACAATTTGGCTGCAAGTGGCTTAGTGGATTCTGTATGGATTTGTTAATTAAAATCAATTTTATAGATAATGTGAGATATCTTAGTGATAGTAATTTATATCAATTAGCTTTCCTTTAATAGCATCATGTCACATCTAGATATTATAATTTCAAAAAAAAAGGTAACATGGCTCTTAAAAATGGCTTACAGAGGGCTAGATTGAGGAAGCTTTTCATTGTCATTATGGATTTGGCAGTGCCACGAGATACAAGTGAAATGAACCACATATAATACCCACGGGTCTGACATAATATAACAAGCTTACTCAATTTGGCATATCTAAAAGCACTAGATTCTTTAATAATATTTTAAAAAAGGGTATAGTAAACTTGTGAAGACAAAGGATATATCCCTTACCTTGTAATGCTTTCATGTGTAGTTACCTTATTCTATAGTCCAATGTGTTCGTGGTTTGTTCAGTCAAAGATTATTCTAACAGAGTTACATTTATTATATTTTATATTCTTATAAGAGTAAAGCGAGGTCCGCAGTATTAGCTTGCTGAAAAGAAGTAAGAGATAGAGGAGAAAAAAAAGATAAATAGCATAAGAGAGAAACTGAATGGAAGAACATGAAAGGACTGTATGGTCTATATCCAGGTACAGATTAAATGGCGTGATCCGTAGAATATTGTTATATTGTTCCGTCATGCCATGTGTGGTGTATATATTATTCAGGATATTCGAATATTTATTGAGCAACCCTATTATTTAATTTATTATTCCCCCCTTCCCCCTTTGGTCAAACCCATATTAACCTAACAGCAAAACAGTTTTTCTAGTAGTATTTTTAACATGTGTTGTCACGAGAGTGTACTACATAAGTGACATCGAGTGGTATGTATGATTAGACTGCATGTCCATACTACGTTACATACGAGATTTGTTCATTACTAACAAGTTTGCATAAACATTTAACACATATACACACTACACATTACACTACACATATATATATTTTATATTATATATATATATATTATATATAATACATAACAAACGTATAACATGCTCCTTACCCTTCCTTTTCTTCATATTCATATCCACTATATATGCTTTACCCCATCCTCTTTTCTCTTACTGAGTTGGTAGTTGCCTGCTACTAATTGGTCTATAGCCTATACCCCCTAATGTTATATATATATATCATATACTTTGGGTTTGGTTTAGCTAATGATACAAGTCATTATCTGCCCTCGTGCCCCCCAGTCCTCTTTTGTGTGGCGTGAGAGAAGGGTTGTGGGGTGATATTAATATAACTCACCTGCACACTAACATATATATATATATATATATATAATATATGTATATATATTAACACATAAGCTATACGTTTATTACGTGCGCTCAGCGCATATATACCTGACTTTTATTTGCTATATATACTCATGACTGGCCCTCAGGCTTCTTCGCATCACGTTGTGAATCTCGTCTTATCCGCCGTCAACTGATAAAAGCTTAAACAACAACTATAAGTTTTTCCAACATTTTTTGTTGCATACTCTTAAATTTTGTTCTAATACCAGTCGTGTTCGAGATGCATGATCTATCATCGTGACCCTGTACTTAAAAACATTACGCCCACGTGCATCCGCGAGTAAAGATATGTAAAGCTTCATAATAAATTAACAAACGTTTGTTGGACCTCCATCCATCAGACCAAAAATCGCTATGAACTAAAACAATTAAAATGAGCGCAATACGATGGTATGATCGCCTGTTTTTCGTGTGTGGTGTACGTTTGGTTCGAGTGCGTGTTATTTTTGTCGTTCTCATTACAGATGTAGAGAATGAGGAGAAGTCGGTCTCTATTATCTAATCTAAAAATTAATTGACTTAGAACTCGACCTAAGCATACATATCTAGACAACAAATATTTAGCTAATAATATATCATAATATAAAAATTATCAAGTGATAACTGCGTATTAAGATAACATGGAAAAACACACCACACCCTCACTATACACTACATAATAATAATAATAATAATCACAGTACCCTGTACAAATTGCTAACGCTAATTAATGATGGTCAATGAATAATAATAGATGTAGACCGAAGCTTAAACCAGATATTATCTGACATTGTAAAGGGCTTTATATACATAGGTATGTATCAGTACAGCGTAAATATAATAAGGAATGTTTTTAGTGAATATTTAGCTATCTGTACCTGACTACTGGAGCTCAAATCGGAACTTATTTTTTTATACATGGTGAAATAAATAGAGTCGTGTTTATCAAAGAGCAAGTGAGAGAGTAGATTGAGTGTATGAGATGATGTAGAAAGAAAGAGAAAAGAGTGAGAAATAGATCGAGTAGAGTATGTTAGTTCATTCTAAACTTTTCCAGACAGAATATATATATATCTTATACATAAATTATTTAAGGGCTTGTTAAATTTTTCAGTGCAAATAGAATACCATTATTTTTACTAATTTAATATTTCATCTTTTGTTAATATTCTATAAAAGAAATAAAATGTTTAAAAATTATCTATAAAAAAATTTTTTTTTAAATTTTTTCCAATGGATCAAAATTCAAACTAGAATATACATCTGATATTATATTCAATAATATATAAACTGATAACTTATATAAATATAATAAAATAATGATGGCATCTTCCCCGACTACCAATAGCTTATAAAAATTTAATTGAACAGATCGGAAAAAACCGGCGAAAATTATATATATATATCACTCAATTAATTATTTATTCCAATTTTGAAACTATATTACTCAAAAATATATATATGTATAGAAGGTATGTTTTGTAGACAAAATCTAAACTTGTCACAATATTGACTACGAAACATTGATATGCAATTAGATATGTGGCGCTCAATATACAAAATTTTCCGGTTACTGCGCAGGGTTGCAGAAATTTATATTAGTTAATAGATCAATCTTAGTATTATATATATATTTCAAGTTTGATAAATGCCATTTTTCGGTACTGACTCATCATAGGAGAAGTTTAAAAACATAAAATTAATAAAAACGTTATTTTATTTAATAAAAAATTTAAGAAAAATTTATCAGGACTACTCGATCTACAGACTAATAAACAGATAAAGCTAATATAATTAAGAAAAATATAAGGATTTTCATGTTCTGGATTTGACTAAAGGCTAAGATCTTTTGGTGTTATTATATATAATATGGTCTCAAAATGATGAATATGGCGAAAATTTTAATGTCCTATTTTTAGGGGGGGAATAGGCTTTGGGCTAGCCGAACCTAAAAATGGATCTCGGCCCTTAAGCATTAGTAACTGTCATCCTCATACCTAATCAATATATTCTATCTACGCATCCTCTCAAATTCTGAACAAAGCAATAAATATCATCTATATATTAAAATTTAAATAAAAGACAGATCTCTAAACTGTCATACCCCCTTCAATATACTCAATATCCTATCAGGAATGAATTTATATTTAAATATGATTATTATATTATATATCAACACAATACATACTATATATATAAGTATATATTATATATACTTATATTATAATAGTATTTTATATATGTAAATAATAAAGTATTTGAAATAATATTTCGTGACTCTATGAAGGAAAGAAAAATTTGTTATTTTAGTTTTATTTCATTTTTTTTATTTTTATTTTTTTTTTTTCCAGGTTAACGTATCTAATTGCACTGGAAACTTCAAACGGTGCATTCAGAAAGAGACATTGCAAAAGTGAAATGTGTAAGCATTTAATAATAAATTCGCTCGCCCTATATATATAATATATATATTATATATATATATATTATATAATATATATATATTATTATATATATATATATTATATATCACTCTTTTACATCATTCATTTCTCAGGACGCCTGTTACAATATTGGATGTATTTTTTTTGCTCTATAGTGGACCTAAAAAAATGATTTTATTCTTTTACACATTTTAAATTAAGGATTTAGAAGAGAGACTGAGCAGGGGCAGGAGCCGGAGCCGGACCCGGAGCCAGTACGACGAACTAGTAATTAAACTTTTTTTCAGGAAACGTGAAACAATAGTTACTTAACCTACATAAAAACAGAAAGAGAACTGGATTTTGTTAAAATTTTGGCAGACTCATAAAATAATCATTCAACACCATCTAAATGATGTCTACCAAAGACCTAAAGAGCTGACAGTGAAATCGCTGATTTACCTATATATATATATATATATATTATATATTTAGTATAATATATATATATATATATATATATATAATTATATATATATATATACATTATATTTATATATATATATATATATATATTATATATATTATATATTTTATATATATATATATACACTTTTCCAGTTAACAGAAATAATAATAATAATAATAAAAATAATAATAATAATAATAATAATAATAATAATAATAATAATAATAATAATAATAATAATAATAATAATAATAATAATAATAATAATAATAATAATAATAATAATAATAATAATAATTTTTTTTATTTTTAAACTCATTAAGGTAAATGTAAAATATTCCTGTACATAAATTATTAACTAAATCATTCCTATATAAATTAATTATTATTTAAAGGAGAACCATTTAGCTATGAAATGATAATCATTTAGTTTGTAGTATTTATGTAAATGAATTAAAATTAATTTTTAATTATTATTTTTTTTAAAGCTGATGTAAGCATTCATTGGCAAAGTCTTATTCATGGATTGATTGTACATTGAATATAAAAGAGAAAAGACTCATAGAGATAAGCACAAACTTAAAATTTGAAGATAAGGATATTAAATTAGGTACGAAATATAAAAAAAAAATTGGAAGAGAATTCCACGGAACAGAGGTGGCTGGAAAGGAAGTGAATTCCACGGAACAGAGGTGGCTGGAAAGGAAGAGTTACTGCACAGAATAAGTCTTGTGTTTCATATCCCCATGAAAAACTCGAGTGAAAAGGTTGTACCCCTTGGCCTGAGAAGGAGTCTCAGAGGAAATGAAACATAGGGGACAGCGCACTCAATGATCTAGGTCATGTAGCAAAGATAAAGAGACAAGAGAGAGTTTGTAAGTAAATAACAGTTTCTAATCCCTTTATTCTAAAAATCGACCCTATACGAGAGAAGGGATGTGAATGCAGTACTCCATGCAAAGGTGGTTGAAACTTTCATTCAGTTGAAGTAACTGAGATATGAAGTTTTCGAGTTGTTTAAAAAAAAGATTCAAATTGAGACGATCCAACTGAAAAACAGTATTCACATTAACGAGAATATTTATCGGAAAGTTGAAGTCAAGAAACATTTCTAGATGCAAAATAATAAGAAGATTTAAAATGAGTAGAAAAATGAACTCTAGCTTCATCGTTAGCGAAATGGGTAGGATTAGAAGAGCAACTGATATCGTTAATGAAAGGTAGTAAAAGGGTAGGAGACAAGACAAAAAAATGAACTCTAGCTTCATCGCTAAAGAAATGGGTAGGGTTAGAAGAGCAACTGATATCGTTGATGAAAGGTAGAAAAAGGGTAGGAGGCAAGACAAAAAATGAACTGTAGCTTCATCGTTAGCGAAATGGGTAGGATTAGAGGAGCAACTAATATCGTTAGTGAAAGGTAGAAAAAGGGTAGGAGACAAGACAAAAAATGAACTCTAGCTTCATCGCTAAAGAAATGGGTAGGGTTAGAAGAGCAACTGATATCGTTGATGAAAGGTAGAAAAAGGGTAGGAGGCAAGACAAAAAATGAACTGTAGCTTCATCGTTAGCGAAATGGGTAGGATTAGAAGAGCAACTGATATCGCTAGTGAAAGGTAGAAAAAGGGTAGGAGACAAGACAAAAAATGAACTCTAGCTTCATCGCTAAAGAAATGGGTAGGGTTAGAAGAGCAACTGATATCGTTGATGAAAGGTAGAAAAAGGGTAGGAGGCAAGACAAAAAATGAACTGTAGCTTCATCGTTAGCGAAATGGGTAGGATTAGAGGAGCAACTAATATCGTTAGTGAAAGGTAGAAAAAGGGTAGGAGACAAGACAAAAAATGAACTCTAGCTTCATCGCTAAAGAAATGGGTAGGGTTAGAAGAGCAACTGATATCGTTGATGAAAGTCAGAAAAAGGGTAGGAGACAAAAAAAACTTGACTAGCATCACAATTTACAAGGAATGAAGATTTCCACCCATCTGAATAGCCGATACGGAATAATTTTAAAATGTAAAAATGAGTAAACAAAGTGAATGAGAAACTTTAAGGAAAAGAACATGGAGAGTAAATAACGTATGCCATATTCTTTTTAAAAGTGTAAGCTGCTTTTATACGCAGTTAGCTCTACGATCTGATTAGGCTAGGTTAAACGTTCTGTTAGGCTTAACTTCGGCGTGTTTTTACGGGTAGTAGAGTATCCCCATTGTTAGATTACGGGGAGGAAAAACACCATAAATTTCCTGGGGTTTCTTATTCGGTAATATGTTCCAAAATACGGTAGAATAATTGCTAATATTTTACATAGTTAAATAACTTATTTACTAAATATTATGGCTGCGAGAGTAGGAAAGCTGTGGGAGCGCAAATGTTGTACCGACAGCCTGGAGCTGGCGCCGGAGCCTGGAGTCGAGTTGGAGCAAGGTTTTGGATAGAGATAAATATTAATGTTACATACTATATAATATATAAATATTATATATATATAATACTAATATATATATATATATATATATTATATATAGATTATATATATTACCTATATATAGCTAATATTCATATATATATATATATATATATTATAGATATATATATATATATATATATATATTATATATATATATACTAATATAACTATAATATAATATATATTATATATATATATATACTATATATATAATATATACTATATATATACTATAAATTATAGTATATACTATATAGTATATATATATGCCACAAGTTCTTTAAGTTCAAGTACAATATGAAGATTCATATGAAATATATACATATCAATAATTAATATCCGTGCATGCATTTTAAATCTGTATTTAGTATGTGACGTACATACTCGTTTGAGAATCAAATCAATTTAAATACGGAGAACAAAACATAAATATGTATATAGTTTGCTTCCTTTTTTGTTTTTTCTTTTTCTTTTTTAATTTAAGTTCTGCTGACGAATCGAAATGGAAATTGCTAATTAACATAAGTCCTTTCAAACAAGCTTTAAAATAATAATTATTATAATGTTAATTACTTATTATTAATTATTATTAATTATTATTATTATTATGTATTAGATTATTATTATTATCTATTATTATTATTTTAATTATTTCTATTGATTATATTATTAGTAATAATTCAGTTAGTAGTAGTAGTAGTAGTAGTAGTAGTGTAGTAGCTAGCAGTAGTAGTAGTAGTAGTATAGAGTTTTGTGTAGTAGTAGTAGTAAGTAGTAGTAGTAGTTTATATTTTTACAAATCAAACGTGATCTCATTTGTCATTTGTGCAAAAGTGGAACTTGTTGGTGTTTGTGTGTGTAGGTGGGTGGTAAGCTGTGTGTGTTGTGTGTGTGTGTGTGTGTGTGCTGTGTGTGTGTGTTGTGTTGTGTGTTTGAGATTTACGAGCAACTATTCGAGTTATTAAGTGTTATTTCTTCTTATCCAGCTACTTCGTCTCTGTGGAATTTCCCATTTTTTTGTGTTTGATTTTTAATTTCATATTAAAAATTGATCTCTTTTTTCTAGATAAAAAAACTTTTTAAGATTACCAACCCCAGTGTGGTTGTCATTGAAGGTTACCTATCCCTGTATATCGCTAGAGTTCACAGCAATTTTTGGATCTCTCTCTCTCTCTCTCTCTCTCTCTCTCTCTCCTCCTCTCCTCTCTCTCTCTCCCTCTCCTCCCCCTCTCTTCTCTCTCTCTCTCTCTATACAATGGACACTGCTCTGTACTGAACTCTCTGCTCTCTCTCTCTCTCTCTCTCTCTCTCTCTCTCTCTCTCTCTCTCTCTCTCTCTCTCTCGCTCTTATAATGGACACTGCTCTTCTGAACTCTCTCTCTCTCTCTCTCTCTCTCTCTCTCTCTCTCTCTCTCTCTCTCTCTCTCTCTCTCTCTTCTCTCTCTCTCTCCTCTACTTCTCTCATCACCTCTTACAATGGACACTGCTCTTCTGAAACTCTCTCTCTCTCTCTTTTCTCTCTTGTTTTCTCTCTCTCTCTCTCTCTCTCTCTCTCTCTCTCTCTCTCTCTACTTCTCTCTCCTCTCTCTCTCTCTCTCTCTCTCTCTCTCTCTCTCTCTCTCAAGTTTAGGCAGACCAATAACGCATGTAAAAATGATAGAAGAGAATCCAGGAATCCATTATTTAACTTGAAATTATGCGAGAATAAACATTGCTGAAAAGTAATGACAAAAATAATAGGCAATTTTATATATATATATATAATATATATATATTATATAATATATATATATAGGATATATATATATATACATATATATATATATATATTATTATATATAATATAAGATTATATAATATATTATATATATATATATTATATATATATATATAGTAATAGTATATATATATATAAATTATATATATTATATATATATATAAATAATATAGAAGAAAAAGAAGAAATTTATTCTTTTCGTCCAAAGAATCAAAAGCCGGAAATCCTTTACAAAGCAATATCCTTGTGACCTTCATTTGGTCATTTTTTTCCCTTTTTTAACTTCAATTAATATAGTTTTTTTTTTATTATTATTTATTGAATAAATATAAATTTTCCCGATATTAAAATTTTCATTTTTTCCCAAATTCATTTTTTTAATCCCTTTATAATTTTCATGAATTTATGCAAAAGTGTAAAATTAAATCTTTGGTTGTATTAAAGCTTAGGGTGGAGTCAAAACACTTGAAGGTCAGGATCAAGGTCCGTTTCCGAATCCTGGTAAGCATCTGAATGTGGGTCCGTTTCCGAATTCTGGTAAGTATCCGAGTGTGGGTCCGTTTCCGAATCCTGGTAAGTATCTGAGTGTGGGTCCGTTTCCGAATCCTGGTAAGCATCTGAATGTGGGTCCGTTTCCGAATTCTGGTAAGTATCCGAGTGTGGGTCCGTTTCCTAATTCTGGTAAGTATCTGAGTGTGGGTCCCTTTCCGAATCCTGGAAGCATCTGAATGTGGGTCCCTTTCCGAATGCTGGTAAGTATCCGAGTGTTTGTCCGTTTCCTAATTCTGGTAAGTATCTGAGTGTGGGTCCGTTTCCGAATCCTGGTTAGCATCTGCATGTGGGTCTATTTCTGAAGCCTGGTAAGTATCCGAGTCTGGGTCCGTTTCCGAATCCTGGAAGCATCTGAATGTGGGTCCGTTTCCGAATCCTGGTAAGCATCTGAATGTGGGTCCGTTTCCGAATTCTGGTAAGTATCCGAGTGTGGGTCCGTTTCCTAATTCTGGTAAGTATCTGAGTGTGGGTCCGTTTCCGAATCCTGGAAGCATCTGAATGTGGGTCCCTTTCCGAATGCTGGTAAGTATCCGAGTGTTTGTCCGTTTCCTAATTCTGGTAAGTATCTGAGTGTGGGTCCGTTTCCGAATCCTGGTTAGCATCTGAATGTGGGTCCATTTCTGAAACCTGGTAAGTATCCGAGTCTGGGTCAGTTTCCGAATTCTGGAAGCATCTGACTGTGGGTCCGTTTCCGAATCCTGGTAAATATCCTGGAATGTGGGTCCCTTTCCATAGATTGCTGTATAGTATCCGGAGTGTTTTGTCCGTTCCTAATCTGGTAGCACGCTGAGTGTGGTCCGTTTCCGAATTTCCTGGTTATGCATCTGAATTGGGTCCATTTCGAAAACCTGGTAAGTATCGAGTGCTGTTGTCCGTTTCGAGATCCTGAAGCACTGACTGTGGGTCCGTTCCCGATCCTCGGTAAGTGTCGAGTGGTGGGTCCGTGCCGAATTCGTCGTAAGTATCTTGAAAGTTTGCGGGCCTTTTGCCGAATCCTAGGACAGCATCGAATATGTCCGTTTCTGATCGTGGTAAGTATCCGATGTTGCCCGTTTCCGAATCCTTGTTAAGTATCTGCAGTGTGGTGTCAGTTTCGATATCCTGGTAAGGATCTGAATGTGTTCCCGTTGCCATCCTGCGTAATTTAACCGAGAGTGTGTCGTTTCCGAATCCTGTAAGTATTGAGGTCTTGGGTCAGTTTCCGAATTCTGGAAGCATCTGAATGTGGGTCCGTTTCCGAATCCTGGTAAGTATCCGAGTGTGGGTCCGTTTCCGAATCCTGGTAAGTATCTGAGTGTGGGTCCGTTTCCGAATCCTGGTAAGCATCTGAATGTGGGTCCGTTTCCGAATCCTGGTAAGTATATGAGTGTGGGTCCGTTTCCGAATCCTGGTAAGTATATGAGTGTGGGTCAGTATTCGAATCCTTTTCCACTCCCGAATCCTGGTCAGTTTCTGGATCCTGGCTCATTTCCGAACCCTAGTCCGTTTTCGAAGACTGATCAGTTTCTAAATCCTGGTCCGTTTCTGAATGCTAGTCCCTTTCCGAAACCTAGTACGTTTTTGAATGTGGGTCACTTCCGAATCTTGGTTCGTTTCTGAATGCGGGTTCCTTTCTGATTTCTGGTCCGTTCTCGAATCCTGATTCGTTTCTGAATCCTGTACTTGTCTGAACGTTGGTTCCTTTCCGAAACCTAGTCCGTTTTTGAATGCCTGTCAGTTTCCGAATACTGGGCCGTTTCTGAATGCGGGTCTCTTTCCGAAACATAGTCCGTTTTTGAATGCGAGTTCGTTTGCGAATCCTGGTTCATTTTAGAATGGGGGTCCGTCTCAGAATCCTGGTCCGTTTCCGAGTCGTGATTCGTTTCTCAATTCTTGTCCATTTCCGAGCTTGAGTCTGTTTCCAATTCCGAGTATATTTCATACTCGGAGTTCATTTCCAGATCCAGGCATGTTCCCAAGTTTGAGTCCGTTTCTGAATCCAGGTCCGAATAAGGTTCGTTTGAACTTTGGATCCGTTTTCGATTCTCTGTCCATTTCCAGCTTGTAGCCCACCTCTGAATTCGTATTCGTTTCCAACTGAGAGTCTATTTCCAACTGCAGGTCCGTTTCCAAATCCGGGTCTGGGTCTGACTCCAGTTCCACATCCGGGCATTAAACATTTTAATTCTCAATAACATAAATGTCCTTTACTGAAGATGCTCAATGTAATGTGTTATTAACACATTTTTTTTTTTTTTTTGATGGTGGACAAATTTGTTCTTATATGAGGTGGAACCACATAGTACAAATTTTTAACTAATTAAGAAGCAAAAAGCAAAAATAATAAAAAATACTCTCTCTCTCTCTCTCTCTCTCTCTCTTCTTCTTCTTCTTCTTCTTCTTCTTCTTCTTCTTCTTCTTCTTCTTCTTCTTCTTCTTCTTCTTCTTCTTCTTCTTCTTTTTCTTTTTCTTTTTTTTTTTTTTCTTTTTTTTCTTTTTCTTTTTCTTTTTCTTTTGCTTTTTCTTTTTCTTTTTCTTTTTCTTCTTCTTCTTCTTCTTCTTGCTTCTTCTTCTTCTATGTAGTTCTTCTTTTTCTTGCTTCTCTTTTCTTCTTTTAATATGATACTTTTCTTTTTTTCTTTTTCTTTTTTCTTTCTTTTTTTTTCGTTTGGTTTTCTTTTTATTTTTCTTTTTTGTCTTTTTCTTTTCTTCGTAAGATTGGCGAAATTCTTCTTCTCTTCTTTCTCTCTTCTTCTTCTTTCTTCTTCTTCTTCGTAGCTTCCTCTGCTTCTATTAGCACTAGTTCCATCTTCAATTCAAATATTCTCAATAGTGGCATCTTGTTCTTCTTCATCCTCTTCTTCAGTACTTCTTCTTCTTCTTCCTTTCTTCTTCTCTTTCTCTTCTTTTCTCTTAGGTAAAGGTCTCTCTCTCTCTCTCTCTCTCTCTTCTCTCTCTCTCTCTCTCTCTTCTCTCTCTCTCTCTCTCTCTCTCTCTCTCTCTCTCTCTTCTCTATCTTCTCTCTCTTTCTCTCTCTCCTCTCTCTCCTCTGCTCCTCACCACCTATTCCTTCTATTGATTAGATATTTTTGAATAAAAAAATATACAAATATATGGAATATTTAAAAAAACTTCTTTGGACTTAAGAGGTTTAATATATAATAATAACTATATAATAATAATAATAAGAATATAATGAATAATAATAATAATAAATTATAAGTATAATAATAATAATAATAATAATAATAATAATAATAATAATAATTTGGTTAAAAATGAAAATTAAAAAAATATATATCTAAAATAATCTTCTATGTGTTAGAAATAATTTAATTTTTAAATATTATTAAAAAATTTTTTAATACAATATTCTGTAGAATTATTAAATGGGAAAAAAGTTTACCACATTATAAAATAATATTTAAAATTACATAATGGTTTGAGGAATGTTTGAGATGATTAAAAGGTTGTAATTAAATAAGTAAAAAAATGTACCGTATATATATATATATAGTATATAGTATATATATATAGTATATAATATAAGTATATATAGTAGTATAGTATATATATATAAATATATATATATAAAATATTATTTTTTATAACAACTATTATATTTATTGAGAGTAAAAATGTTTTATATACTGTATATATAATTGTTTATAAATATATATATATAATAATACTATATATATATATATATATATTACTATATATGAATATATTATATATATATATATTATATATATATATTGAGGTGAGAGTACACGCATAACTCGAACGTTGAAATTACCTCCCATTTCTTAAGGGTGCGCCTTCTCTTGCGTTCATAGTTCTTGTCACACAGTCTCATCCTCCAGGCAACATTACTGACCACCTATTATCATCCACATATCATACACATGATTAAAGTACACACCCACTTCTAATAGACACCTTAACAGACATTCCCTCTACTACTCATATCTCCTGTGGCGGAGAAGGTAATTCCAACATCCGCATGTCTGCGTGTCAGTAGAAGTCGACTAAAGGGGCGGTGGTAGTTGGGATGGCGCCTACTACCATGTCTATTTCTGCCAGGAATGCTACATGCAGCCTCGGAGGAAGGTCGTGAACGCCGTAAAAACGACCTTCTAAACTTCGGTCGAAATTGTGATGAATCGTCATGGGTTACATGAGAAGTCAAGGAATAATGTTAGGAGCAAGGTAGAGAGTGATGGAAATGTGATTTAGAAAGGCAAATTGGATTTGCTCGCTGTGACTGAAACAAAGAGAAAGGAAACGGAGCTGATATTAAGTGTGTGATGTGAAATAGTGTGCGTGCTGGCTGTGGCAGAGAATGAGAGAGAGAGAAGGAGTTGCAAATTTTGATGAGTGACCTGTTGGTATGACAGCGATGTAGACTTTGATTGTGTAGTCTAGGAATTTCTAATGAGTTAAATTTAAGTTGATAAGGTCCAAGGGAGTATGTGATGTTGTGAGTATGGTCTCATCTGGGGAAACGTTGAGAGAGTACCGATGTCTTTTGGCGATAATCTGAATGATGTTTTGGATGGCGTGAGTAGGAGCTTCAGAGTGATAGTTTTGACCTCCGAAGGTGGAAGGTGATCAAATAAAAGGTGATAGTATAAACAGGCTGGTTTTGGGTTTAGAGTGCCAGGTGGCGGAGAAAATAGTACAGGTAAGGAAGGCTGTATGATTTCTGTGAGAGAGGTATGTGTGTGAAGTAATACGTGTCTTTTAAACACAGAGCTATCCATAAGTATAACTAGAGTTGGTGTAGGTAGAGATGGTATCGAATGAAAAGTTATGATTGATTTAGTGGTGAAGAAGGAGATGTGACGAGTTAGTTGAGTGTAAATCAGTTACGGAGTTTTGAAGGATTGATCGGACATTATGTCATGCTTCATGTAAATTAAGTAGGTGGAGGCTGGATGAAGAAGAAGTCATACGAAAGCGAGCTAGGTAAAATTAAGAGTGTGAGAAGTTAAGTGGCAAGGATAATAAAGTTAAGTATGTAAGAGCGCTCCCGCTGTACAAACGCCGTGATGTGAACACAGTTGAAACTGAACATCTGGAAGCGAATAAAGGAAGCAATTGTTAGTAGTGCAAAGGAATTGTGTGGATGTGGCTAAAGTAGGAAGTAGAATGTTAACAGCGAAGATGGTGGACATGTAAGAGGTGATGAAAGCGGTAAAAGGTAAAAAAAGAAGCGTGTTGAATGGTACTAAAGCAAATGATGAAGATTTTCAAAATGAAAAGATGCTTGAATTAGATTAAGAGGAAAAAAGGAAATACGAAAAGGTGTATACGTAGGAGAAAACAGAGGTAAATGAACAGTTTGGAAGGAGCATGAATGAGGACATACAAGATTATAGGAAGCTTTTCTGGAAGGAAGCGCGAAAGGTTAGAATGAGAATAAGGAATCTGCTTAGAATATATGAATTAGGGATGCGCCTGGCTTTGTAAACTGATTGAATACTGACTGGCAAGTGAGGGGCGGTGGAAAGGAACACTTCGAAAATCTGCACATATTAACTCAGTAATGGATGAGGCTTTAGTGAAATGTGTGTGAGTTTGACGGTGATAGGAATAGGTATTTTGGGATAGGTTATTAAGTAAAGGAGACAAGGTAAATGGGTTTAGGTGAGAAAGGTGAAGATATGGTAAATCTCAGGTATAGAGGAAACTACTAAGTGAAATGATCAACGAGGGAGCGAAGATGGTGAAATTGATTGATTATGGAAGTTGTTATGTAAATAAAGGTTTATGTAGCGCTATAGTTCCCAAGGGAGATCTGGAGAGAGCGGAATAGACCCTTGTCATAAGGGTCAAGGGCAGAAAAGGGAACTGTAGAAATTATAGAGGGAAAAGGTTTATGAGTGTGTAGGAGGTATATGCTGCTATTCTTGGTCGAATAGAGTGCGGCTCGAGTGACTGAGGGACTGATGGTGAAGACAAGGTGCGCTTTACGAGTGCTAGGGAGAGGTGGATCAAATATCTTTACATTGAAAAACAAATGATGAGAAAATGAGGGAGAGATAAGACATATAATTGATTTAGTTTGATGGATTGCAACAGGCGCGTATGATAGCAGTAATAGGAAGCGTATATGGCAGGTGTGTGATGATTGTTGTGTGTTAGGGTTCTGAATGGAATCAAAAGTATGTTATGACGATAGTGAAGTGTGTAAGAATAATGGTGTCAATGGTGATGTGGTGCATTAGGATTAATAGCGGATAAGACAGGTTGCTGTTAGTCTCCTTGGTATTCCTTGTAAATTGGAAAGGGTTTATGAAGAAATTGAAGGTGTGGTCGAGGCAGGAAATGGTTTGTTAGCAATGTGCAAGAATGGATTGAGTGCGAGGGTGCGCCCTACCTACTAATATGTGGATTGATTTGGTCTGTGGCGAATCTAGAGATTATTTGAGAGGATTGATTAGAGGAGACGTGTGCCAGTGGTGTTGGAAAGGAGGGCCTGAAGTAAACGTGGCATAAGAGTATAGGGTATGTTGTTTGTTGATGAGACACTCCTCATGTGAAGTTTATGTAGATGGTAGCAGTAAACAAGTGGTCTGAGTTTAAAATTTAGGGTATATAGTGGTGAGAAGGGAACGGACGAGCAGAGTGTAGTAGGAAAGTTCTGTATGGCAGGAAGGTGGCTGGGCCAATTAAATCGTTGGTGAATGCAAAAGGGACTAAGTCATTTGAGGTCTAGCGGTTCTACATGTAGGTATGTTTTACCTAGTTCGTTATTGTATGGTAGCTGAAGACTTATGCTCTGGACATTAAGAAGTATAGAATTCTAAAGTTCAAGTTCAGACGGACAATCTTAGGGGTTGTGTCCTAGGTGTGAGAAGAATTGATTAAAGAGAGCGAATGAAGCGTATTAGAGCAGTTGTGCTGGTGGTGAGAAAGGGTAAATTGAGAGGAATAAAATGAAGTATGTTGAGATGTGCGTATGTGGGCATGAATGATAGTAGGTTAGGTACGCGGGTATAGTGGTGAGTGCTTGGACGACGGGCTGGGAGACCGAGAAAAAAGTGGATTAAGTCGGTGAACGAATGTCTGAGAGAAGAATGTGAGTTTGGCAGGCGGGAATAAAGGTGCATGATAGGAAGAGGATGGCGGGGTTTTGTATGGGGCATGGTTGTGGCCCACCTGGCCAGGGATTGAACCCTGTACTTGACGAATATTGACCATAGTGAAGCGGTCCGTCGCCGTTCCCAGCATGCTCTAGGGTGATTTTCTGTCTGTGACGAGCTCTCACTAATAATGGTACAGACGGGGCGAGTAGCTGGGCTTTCTTTCGACGTTTGTCCATGCTTCTCCTACCTGCTTTCTTTTTCCGTGCTTGTTACAGCACCTACCCCAATCATCTGGCAAGAGGAAGGTGTTGAGAAAAAAGAACAATATTATTAATATATATCTGTAACCTACTATATACCTATCAATATAGTCTTAATATAAACTTATGATATAGTATATACTAAAATATAATATTTATAGTACTATCTATATTATTACTATCATAATTAATATATTATACGTTATATATATTTTCTTAAATGCCGCAGGTGATTTACAATCAACAGCTTCCTCTGGCAATAACTCTAAGTGCATAGAACTCCTTTTGAGCATAGAATGAAAATAAAAAAAATAAAACAAAAGGACTCTGTACACTACCACATTACTTATATCCTTTTCGCGGAATTTATTTATAAATAAAATTAAAAGAATAAAAAAAAAGAAAATGGGAATCTTCCATTTTGCCTCTTCTTAGTTCCCGTTTACTCCACTAGAGGGGAGGGAAATGTTTCTCTTTCGTTTTTTCGTCGCTAGAGGGCGATAATCTCTAAATCCGAGGTAATGCAATGGATAACTAAAATAAACCTAATGAAAACATTATGGTGAAATGGTTTTCACCCATTTTTAGGCTAAGTATATTAATCTTAATAGATGATGCACTGAAGAGTATCTGTATGTGTCAGATGTGAAATTAAAATAAATTATATTGCTTTGGAACACACAAACCTACTCAAGGATGTATTGTTTTAGGAGCTTCTTTTTTTTAACGTAATCGTCGTTTATCACTCAAAGATAGTCATAATATAGCAGGTTGGGATTTACCCCACAGTCCCATAGGAAGTATGTTATTATGTATGTTATTGCTGACCAGATAGTTGTTGTACATGGAATCTAGGTTTAATTAGGTAAGCCAAATTCAAACCTCATTAGGTTTTTTTTAGAGTCCAGTTGAAATAATTTGGCCGCTAGTCCTGAAGGACGTTTAAAGATTATAAACTTTTTCTCGAAAGACGTTTTTTGTGTCTTCTGTGTTTAAGTGACAGGTGAATACAAAAACTGGTATATAAGCTTACCTAAAATAAAATAAAAATTACGGAAAACCTATACTAGAGAACAATTCTAGTTTCTAACCAGGAGACTAGAGCTAGCATACCTTTAAACGATAACTGATAATACTTCCGCTCTCTAGCGGCATTCAGGCAGAACTAAAAGTGTGTAGTTTTGAAATATAAAATTATATGCCTTTATGGTCAACATTATTCAATTATATTGAAAACATATTAAAAAAATGGACCTGCGGAGCGATATATATAAACTTCTGTACAAAACTAACGCATTACTTGCATTTTTGTCAAAATAACACTTCAACTTGGCTGTATTGAGTGCAGGATCCTGTTGTTACATATTTTAGAAAATTATTTACCTAGCAAACCTACGTCTTGCATGCCTTTGGAAGATTTGTGAGAAACAAAAGAAATAATGAACAAAACCACGAAGATGAAAAATTCCCGGTGCAATGTAGTACTAACATATTGCAAAAAATAACAAAACAGGAAGTAACAAAAAACTAAACCTCTAATTAATAGTGGATAGTGCCCTCTCTGGCATTCCGCACTTCCTCCAACCGTCCCGGCATTGACGAAATGATCCTGGTGATGGCGTCTTTGGGGATGTTCTCCCATCCTCCGTCAACGCGCCGCCAAGCTCTCTGAGTGTCGACGGTGGGAGTTTTCATGCTCTGAAATGCTTTCCCAACATGCCTCAAACATGTTCTATCGAATTCAAGGTAGGTTTCTTCGCAGGCATAGCAGGAAGCGGATTCTCACCTCTTCAAAGTATGGGTGAACGACCGCTACAGATGCGAAGTTATATTTGCAATGTAATAATTAGAATATTTGTTTTTGTTGATTTTTGGGGCCCGGGGGTGGCCCAAATTGGAAAAAGAAGGGGGGGCGCCCAAATAAAAAATAAGAAAATATTTATTCAGTATAGTGGCTTTTCCCCCCAAACCAAAATTTTTTTTTTTTTTTTTTTTTTTTTTTTTTTCCTATTGAAAAAAGTAAGATTTTTGTTGATGTTTGGTCGTGTTCGTTTTCTTTTTTCTTTATTTTTTTCCTTTAATTCACTATGCTGTTAAGGCCCACTCTCTAGCGCATGTAACACAGTGCGGGCTTCCAAATTTATGTTTGCCCACATCATCACAGAGTCGTTGCAATAAGGGGCTCTTGGAGAAATGTTGCAAAAAGCACTCTCCTGAACGTCTCCACACTCGCTGACGTCCTTCTTGTATATCACATCATTGCGCCATTATTCAGTTTCCATAGACCCTATGCAAACTGCAATCGGGCAACCCGATACACCATAATGAGAAGAGAACCAGTGGTAGGCCGTCTAGTAGTCATTCCAGCGCTATGCAGACTTCTTCGACCTATACGGTCAAAAATAGGAGCATGTCTGGCTCTAGGAGAACGCTTCAAAACTGAATGCCTTTTAGAACCGATTTCTCAGAACTGCCAGTTGGAGAAATCTTTCATCCCTCATGGAAGCAACCCTGCTGCCAGTCTCCGTAAAGCAGCGGAGAATCCCACACACTGTCGATTAGTTGACCCCATTATCGCTGAGCACTGTCTCTGGAAAAGACCTGTTTTAAATAGTTTGGTCACCCTAGTCGCAAGTCCTTCTTCTCTTGCTATGTGTCTTTTCATTTTTCAGGCACACCAGGACAAATGAAGAAACAGACACTGCAATTTTCATACACTCGCGTGACTACGAAATATTTTGGAGCTCAATATGCACTCAGACAGAAGATGGTCAGTACTGCAATTTGTGTGATGTGGTGTCTGAATGATCATACTACATATTGTTTGTCAAGCTTTTTGGTTGTTTTATTGTTTAAGCCCACCTGTGTTGCTTCGTTTGGATGACTATCAGCGCAATACAACCTAATCCTAGTGTCATACCTGACATAATAACGCTAAATTAAATGTGCTGCATAAAATTTGCCCGGCTATATATATATAAATATAAATATATATATATATATATATATATACATAGAATATATAGTATATCATAGCAATATGGTATATATATATTATATAGTATACTTCTTATTATATATTATAGTATTATCCTATATATACATAATATATATAATTATATATATATACTAGTATATATATTATATATAATTATATAATATATAAATATATATATATATAATATATATATATATATAATAATATATTATATATATATATATATATATATATATATATATATATATATATCTATATATTTTTTTAATATAAAAATTTAATTTAATATATATATACTAGATATAATAATATATAGTATATTATATATGTAATACGTATAATAGATTATAACTGTATATTATACTTAATAATGAAATACATATATACTTACGTATAGTATATATATATCTATATAACTTATAGATATTATTATATTTATATATTATATAGATATATATATCATATATATTATTATATATATATATATATATATATATATAATATATAAATTAATATATATATATATAATTATATATATAATTTATATTAGTTTGTAAACATAAATATTATATAATTAATAAAAATGATATACTATATATACTATATATATTATATATATACGTAATTATATATATATAAGTATTATATATATATATACTATTATTATTATTTATTATTATATTTTACTTACACTTTTTTCCCGCTTGACGGGTAGTGGTACGTACAGCCTCTCTCCATCCCTTCCTTCTCATCTCGCCCTTCACCACCTCCTCCACCCCAGCTCTCATCTCTCGCCAACACCTCTACCCTCTTCCTCCCTCATCCTTCCCTCCCCAGCTTCTCCTTTATTCCATCCATCCATCCACCTTCTTGGTCCTCCCCTTCCTCTCCTTCCTATCCCTCCGCCCCCAACTCTCCTAACCACTCTCTGTCCCTCCATTCTCACTAGATGCCCATACCATCTTAGCATTCCCTTCTCCGCTCTTCCCATCCAACCATTTCTCCAATCAATCTCTCCTCACCACCCTATTCCAATTCTCCCCTTCTGAACCCCACAAAACCGCTCTCACCCCTCATCTCAAATACTTCAACTTCTTACCGGACCTGGCATTCAACCCACGTTTTCACACCCATACAACACCCCTGGTACACAAATTTTTCAAACATACTTATCTTAACTTCTGTGATAAATCCCCCCTTTCCATAATTCTCTCAGGCCACTCAAAGCTCTCACCTTCACCTTTTCTATGTTCTATCTCCTCCTTCATCCCTCCCCCCTTACCCAAGGTCCATTCACCTACATATCTTAAAGATCTTACCTCTTCCTAATACTACACCCTTACTCTCACCTCTGACCTCCCTCCTCCTCTTCCTCCTCCTCAAACACTAAACACTACTCTTACCTGTTTATTTAAGCCCTTTGTCCCACGACATTCTCTCAAAACTCCTCACCAAATACCTCAGCCTTTCCGCGTTCTTCGCGCAAACAGTAGCATGTTCACTTCCCTTCTATCATTCCCATTCATCAATTCCACCCCCCTCCCCTCCCTCACCATTCCTCTGCAAAAACTCTCCATAAATTGAAAAGCCACGGGACATTACACATCCCTGTCTCAACTCTACCACCCCAAACATCTCACTCTCCCTCCTAACACTCTCACACCACATTCTACTATTCTATAAGCACCTCAATACCTGTACCTAATTTGCCCCGCCCCACTCCTCATTTTCCTTCCAAAACACCCTCCACAATTCCCCCTCTTCACTCTCACTCTATCTTATGCTTTCTCTAAATCTAAAAAACACCAATACACTTTCCTCCTCTCTAAACTTTTCTCCACAAGCATCTTTAGGTAAAAACACTTGTCCACCACACCCCTCTTCCCTCCTAAAATCCGCCTGTTCTTCCCCATTCTCCCTGCCCGTTAAACCTCTCACTCTCTCAATCAGTATCTCCCATACATTTCCCTACCACCACTAAAGATGAGATTCCTTAGATATAAAGATTGATTTATGTATAATATAAATATATATTATATACATTATATATAGTATATAATATAAATTATATATATATATATGATATAGTTTATATATTAGGTATATATATACTAATATAATATAGCTAGTAATATTTGATGTATGATATGATATATATATTGTATAATCATAATATTCATAATAGATATATATAATTATATTAGATGATTATATATATATACTAAACTAGATTCCTAGTATTTTCTTTAGTACACGACTGACGTGTATAACTTACGATAATTATAGTATAATGATATATAATATTAATATATAATAATAGATATAGTATATTTAATATAACGAGATCAATATGACTACTAATATAAATAGGTATATATCAGTAATATGTATGATATTAATATATCATACTAGTATCACTATATATTCTATACGCTATACGAATATATATTTATAATTATATATTATATATAATTATTTATATAGATATATATATATATATATATATATAATTATTTATATATATATATTATATAGATATACTATATATTATATATCTATAATATATACTATATTAATATAATATTATATAATATATATATATATATAATAGTATATATATATATATTATATATAATCAGGTTGGTGATTTTTTGATTTTTAAAAAATTCCAAAAATCAAAAATCAATGATTTTGAGGGTTTTTTTTGATATTTTTATTATTGATTTTTTGATTTTTTTCAGGCACAAATTGCCTTTTTGAATAATTATATTTTATAAAAATAGTAAATAATCCTAGATATTACCTAATTAATAGTTTAGTAAGTATACGATATTATTTAGTGCGGATTAAGTATATAAATATATCATACTATACCGATTACCTGTATGAAATAAGTGTTCTATTTATTTGTTTCTTTATTGAAATTTAATTGAAACTACATTGATGAATTTGCTGTATTATATAGATGAAATATACTTATCATTAATCAGGTGATAACTTAGTTAATAATTATTATTCATTTAGAAAAAAAAACAATTTGCCTAAAAATAAAAAAATAAAAAAATC